>JAOWAD010000088.1:0-100526 GCA_025698515.1 Gossypium sturtianum | reverse complement strand
ACATGTATTGCTAAAATTCTATGATATCCCTACCTTTCAATCTGGCCAATGCTAAATCACTTAACTTGGTTAGTTTAGGCTTTTAAACGAATAAGAAACATATCTAAATCACTATTTATGGCCTGGGCGAATATCGATTCACTTACCTTGTGGATCTAAAACTAAATTGATCCTCGCTCTTGGTGATGTCGAGATTCCTATATGCATATGTTAGATCTAATCTAACGTTTAAACACAATAAAATGGCCTTCGACCTAAAACCATGCTTGCTTACCAAATCTCGAATGATTTCCTTCTTAGTATTCGATAACTCCAAAAATCCTGATAGATCCTTCCAAGTTTAGTACAGACAAGAATATTAATGAAATTAATACCTTGATTTCGACGCTTAGTGAAAGAAAGTGAATAGTGTTCGACATAGAAGAGATTCCTTTACCACTTAATCAATTGTCCTTCCACTGAAGGTAAGATTCAGCTCTTGCTTAAATGATCAAATCGACACCAAAAAGGGTAGAGGAGCATTAGGCTATGGCCACCAAATAAAGAATTCATTGAGGCAATAGGTGGACAATCGGTTATGGCTAAGAACACTCGCTTCCGCTTTGAGAAACTATGAGAAGAAGAGAAAGTTGATGATGGAGCTTGGCTAGAACACACAGGTTATTTCGGCTTGGCAAAATAAAAGAGAAAAGAGAAGGTTTCTAGAGAATTTTGAGAGACACGAGAAGAGAAAGAATGAATAATGGCCTTGCTCTCCTCCTTGGCCGAAAATACCACCACACAAGAGCCCCACATTCTATTTTTACATCCTTCCCTATCAAATCCTTTATTCTTCTCTTTTATAACCTTATTCAAATTAATAAAAATTAATCCAACATTTATCTCTTATCCCAGCACTGAATTTTAAAAAAGATAATCCTTCTAAAAGAAGTCCCCATGCCGCCCACCTCTCTCCTTTTTCCAAAAATAAAGCCCCTTTTTTGCTTCCCTTGTGATTCAAACCTAGGCCCTTTAATCGCTTGTGGCGCCACTTATAGAGGCTTTAAGTGGCACCTAAGCCACTTTGTACCAAGTCCATTTTTATGTCCAATTTCCTTATAAGTTTCTTAAGGCCTATCAAGTTTAGCTCCACTTCAAGACTTAAAACTGGATAATTTCTAAGACATTCACCTACACTCTAAAGTTCCCAAAATTCATAAAAACACATCCAAAACACTCATAGGCATACTAGCACATGTAAAATGCACAAGCCCCTAAATCCCGTGATATTACAGTTCTACTCTACCCCTTTAAAAATAATTTCTAGACCTCAAAATTACCACGGCTAAAATAGGTGAGGCCAATGCTGTGCATTGTTTCTTCCGCTCCCACGGCTTCTTCCAGATCCATGATTGCGCCTATAACACTTTGACTAAAGGAACCGACTTCCTCCGTGTACTTTCTACATCTCGTTCTAAGATCCAATCGACTCTTCCTCGTAGGATGATCCGCCTTAGTTCCACCTCTTCAACTTGCACTAATGAGATGGGTCCGATCGATAACGACGTGTAGCATGGAAACATGGAATACGCCATGCATCTGCTTCCTAACCGTGGTGCAACTCTAATCCCGGTATGCCAACGGTCCAACTCTCGCCTAATACCCGATAAGGTCCTATAAACACGACTTAACTTCTCTTATGCGACCAAATCTCATCACCTTCTTCCAAGGCAGACTTTAAGAAACACTTGATCTCCCACATCAAATTCTATCTCCACTCCGTTTGAGATCTGCTGCATCTCCACTTTACCTCGCCGGATGCCTCCTTTAACTGCCGTGTCCAAATTATCTTGACTTTTCCTCGTGACGCCACAATATCCGGACCCAAACTTGACGTTCCCTAATTCCATCCAACATGTAGGTGTGTGCGACACTTCACTCCATACAACGCTTCATACGGTGCCATCCGAATCACGGCTTGATAGTTGTTGTTGTATGTAAATTCGCTAACGCAAATATTCTTCCAACTTCCTCAGTCTATCACACGCCTTCTTAACATATCCTCTAACACTTGATCACTCGCCGATCGGGTGGCCGATCGCATTTGAAATGCCGAGTGAAATCCAATCTGTGCCTAAAGCTTGATGTAGTGCTTTCCAAAACCGGAGACGTAAACCTTGGATCCCTATCTCAAATAATTGACACCGGCCCATGCAACCTCACAATTTCTCACAGTATACAACCTTGCTAACCTCCTCTGCAAAGAATAGTCCAACCCAAGACCGGAATGAAATGCGCGGACTTTGTCAATCGATCCACTATCACCCATAATGGAGTCCTTCTTAGTAGGCGTAAGGGGAAGCCCACTAACGAAGTCCATGGTGATTCTCTCCCACTTCCACCAGTAGAATCTTTATCAGTTCAAGGCAATCCTCGACAGTGAACCTCGGTGTTCACCAACTTGTCACACGTCAAGCACTTCCTACAAATTCGGAACTCTCCCTTTTAAGACCAAGCCACCAAAATCATATCTTAGATCCTCAGATAACTTGGTACCTCCCAGATGCATAGCATAAGGGTCTGTATGCATTCTCAAGAATTCTTCACCTTAACTCCTTATTCTTGTGTGCATACGCACCTTACCCTTGAAACACAATACTCCATCATTGCACACCATAATCCTCTAACTCCCACTGCACTTGTCGCAACTTAGCACTTAGATCATCATCCGCCAACCGACTCTCTTTCACCTCATTCAACCATGACGCTTAACTTGTAATTCAAACAGCAAACTTCCATTGTCATACAAGCCTGGATCATGACAAACAGCCCTCGGATCCGATACACTACTTTTCACTTAGAGCATCCGCCACTACATTCGCCTTGCTTTGCCAGATGATACTCAGCCACAGAGCAATCGTGAGTCTTTCAATAATTCCACCCACCTTCATTGCCTCGATTCAACTCCTTCCGAGTCAAGCAGATACTTAAGGCTCTTGTGGTCCAGTAGATCATCGACTTTTCTCCATATAAATAATGCCTCCATACCTTAAGAGCAAAAGACCATCGCCCAATTCCAAATCATGCGTCAGTAGTTAACCTCGTGGTGGCCTTAATTTGTCAAGACGCATAAGCGACTACCTTCCAGTCTTGCATCAGACACATCCTAATCGTGTGAGAAGCATTACACAAGACACCACAAAGTCCTTCCTCGCCTCAGTGAATTAAAATCGAGCTTGGTCAAAACCCTCTTAAGCTTCTCAAAGCTCTCCTTGTTTATCCGCTCCATACGAAAGGTACTTCCTTTCTCAACAACTGTCACAGCAGTCTGCGGCTATTGGCGAGATCCTTCTACGAACCTTCAGTAGTAGCCTACCAATCCCAAGAAATCTGCGAACCTTCCGCACCGACTTAGGTGGTTTCCAATCTAGCACCTTCGATCTTCCTAGGATCCACCCTTATCCCTTCTCGGCAGACACTACATGCCCTAAGAATGCGATTTTCTTCACCAAAATTCGTGACTTGCTAAATCCTGGCATAAAGCTTCTTCTCTTAATACTTGCAACACAACCCGTGAGATGCTCATCATGTTCCTCCTCGGACTTGAGTATACTAGGATGTCGTCGATGAACACAACGCACGAACCAATCCAAGTAAGGTTGAAAACCCTGTTCATCATATCCATGAACGCTTGGTGAGCCGTTAACAATCAATTCGAACAGCATTACTAAGAACTCATAATGCCCGTATCTTGTTCGGAAGGCTGGCTTATGGATATCCACCTCCTTCACCTTAAGCGGATGATATCCGCATCTTAGATCTATCTTCGAGAATACCACGTTTCTTCCCTTGATCGTAACAAGTCGCTTATCCTCGGCAAAGCGTACTTGTTCTTGATGGTTAGCTTATTCAACTCGGCGATAATCCATGCACATACGCATAGTTCCATCCTTCTTCTTCACAAACAAGACCTGGTGCTCCCATGGAGACACACTGGCCTGATAAACCTACGATAAGCAAATCTTGGATTTGAGCCTTGAAGCTCAACCAATTCCTTTTTCGTGCCATTCTCAGACGGGGCGATTGACACCGCGCTCGCTCTGCAATAAGTCAATTCCAAACTCCACCTCCCCTATCCGGGGGTATTCCGGTGCAATTCTCCGGAAAGACATCCACAAATTCCTTACCGTTCTAACCCCTTCCACACTTGTTTCCTTAGTGTCCAAGGCACTCCACTCCACACTAAAAAAGGTATATCCTTTCCTTACCATCTTCTCACGCTTTAAGGGCGATATTACATTCGACAAATAGTTCCGTCTTTCGCCCCATCACCACAACTTCCCTTATCGTCGGGGAGTTCTCAACGACATGCGCGTTTAGCGGCACAATCCACATTCGCATCGATACTTCACTAACCAATCCATGCCTAAGATTAGATCAAATTCCCGAATGGTAGTTCCACTAAGTCACCGGAATCAAGGCCCCGAAACTTCTAAAGGCACTTCCTTAAAGAGTTTATCTACTATCACAATCGCTTCCTAAAGGACTAAGTACACTTCATCTTCCTGAGGCTACCTCAAAGTTCACATGCAAAGTTTTGGATACTTCACTGTGCAACATAGGAATGAGTTGACCCTATGTCTATCAAAGCAATAAAGGTAACTCGATGTAATATGAACGCATACCGTTATAACATCGTGCATCGTCAGTTTTCCCCGACGAACCGCAGATGCGCCAATCCTCTGTAATGCCTAGCCTCCGCATTACCAACACCTCTCTGGTGTTCCACGTCCTCTTCCAAAGACTGCTTTCCGCTCGCCAATCACGATCCCGCCGAGGTCAGCCGCCCCTCTTCCACTGATTAGAACCCCCTCGACTGTTGGTCGACTCCCGCTCTATCTTAATAGGACAGTTCCTTAATCATGTGTTCTTTAGACCCACACTTAAAGCATCCTCCCTGTCTTCTTCCAACACTCTCTCGAGGTGCCTCTTCCCACACTGATCACAAGTGCACGATCATCGCCCTCCCTGTCACAACTTGTCGACCTCGCGGCCCATCAACTCTAGGCCTCTTACAGCATGCATTCCCGGATGACCCCGACGATCTAAACCTCTCTTATGCCTGTCTGATTATGTATTCGCCCTCATGAGATTCTTTAACCCCTTCGGCTACCTTAGCCTTTTCCACCAACATCAGAAATTCCCATTCTCCGTCATGAGCTATCAACAACCTTAGATCATCCTAAGTCCTGCGTCCTCAAACCAAACACATATTTGTCCGCTCATGCTCAGAGCCACGATATCCTCGAGCATACACGCTTAAACCTTAAGAATTCACCAGTTCGCTACGCTCTGGACTTGTTCCTTGAACTCCCCCAAAAATGCCTTCCTCTTTGTGCATCGCGATAACTAGTTCCAACATACTTTTTCCCCGCACGCCACCTTAACATACTCCCAAGTGAGATCCTCGGTGTGGCACCATCCCGAATCAGTGAGCCACCATTAATATGCCTCTCATCGCTGGCGGTAGCGACACCATTCCTTTCTGGGCCTCGGGCCGATCGGGATCCACTCATCCATAATTCATTCCACGTCAGCCTCCGGCCAATACTCACCCGTCTTTGGTGCCACACAGATACCAGCATTACTTCCCGACTCCATTTGCTCGAGTCGCCAGGCACGATTTCCGAGCTCCCCACCTCCACCCGCTCAACCACCATCTCAGAACCCGCAGCATCGCTCATGAGCATCGCATCATCCCCTGGTCCCGATCTTCACTCCAACACCAATAAATCACCGGTGGTGGGGTGGTGGTACCTCATTTTGGACCCTTGTCCACTTCTACCCGGTTGAGCATGGTCATTCTCGCCTACCACGCCCTCACATTACGATCGCGCCCCTAGAACTCATTTCTACGATGAATGCGCTTTAATCTATTTTAAGGAATTTTATGCATTAGTCTTTGTTCCACTGCGATTATCCGCTGAAGAAATTTTATGAAAAGAAGTTTAATATGCTTCTTTCGATCATTTCAAAGTTTTCTGTTCCAAGTTTTCTATCCTAATTCGTGAGAAACACAATCATTTAGTAGTACCTACTCACACATTCACTATTCAAACATTTTCATTTCCTATCCGAAATTATTATTTTCGCTCATTTCTCCTACTGAAGTATTTTGGTAATAAATGTAATCAATTTGAAAATTTTGTAAATCGAGGGTAATTTCAAATTTTCCAATTTAGGTATCTTAATGTTTTGCAAAATAGGGGTTTATGGTATTTTGGAAAATATCTTAGTAAAAGTCAAAGGTAGTATGGTAGTTTAAAATTTTCAAACCAAGGGGCATTTTAGTAATTTTACAACTTGGGTACTTAGGTAATTTTGTAAGTCGAAATATTTTGGAGAATTTTTTTTTTCAAATAGTTTTTCCACAATTCAAAGGGGTAATTTGGTGATTTTAAAACTAGAGTTTTTATAAAAATCTTTGCTAGTCCTTTCGGGTTTTATTTATTGAGTTTATCCAGTGAATAAGTCCCCTTGGTTAGGTGAACCGTAGCTCACGCACTGGGTAGGATTCGGCGAGAAGAGGAGGTGAGTCACGAGGATCGCTAAATACCGAGGCTCTACCAATCCAATCTAGACATGCGCACAATGGTTACCACACCCCTAACTTGGTGACTTAGTCACGGGGTTGTTCAATTAGGCCTTAAAGTTTTATGTAATTGTTGGGGGTATACTGGTCCTAGGTTTCAAGAACTTACAATATACTAGTCTACGTTCCCGTTATACCACGCATATATATCATATAGTAAATCACACAATAGTTAGGGTACTTTACCCGGTGGACTTGAATTGGAGACTTAGGTGCCATGCCAAAAACACGCTCATTTCACAAAAGCTTTTACAAAACTTATTTGGGCTTAATTTTGAAATCGTTATGGGCTTTAAATCCAAGGCAAAGAGTTTAAAACTGGGCTCTGATACTAAACTGAAACACCCCAAACCCGCCACGAGCGGACTGATCTGATTATGTTCCTCTGAGTAAAACATTTCAATTTCATGTTTATTACCTTGGAAAATTTGGGGTGGTTTATAAAAATACCGAGAGTTGTTTTGGGGTTAATCTTTAATTCGAAAATCGTTTGTGTTTAGGTGTCTAAACATTTAAAATTTATTTTTAAGAAAAGTTGCTTAAACTTTAAATTGATAAAATTAAGTATCATACTAAATAATTAAAATGCATGCATAAATAGTTTCATACTAGTGGCCTTATTACATCAAAGAAAACCGAAATAAATCCAAAATACTTGAAAATAGAAAGTCCAAGATAAAATAAATTTTGAGCTGAGCATGGCCACCATGAGCTCTGTAGCCGACCCATCCATCAGAGTGTTACACTAAAAGATATCCTACAGCGGGGTGAGTCAAACAGACTCAAGTGTGTTCAAATCAACACTAAGTCCCAACGATTTAGGCATGTCAATTCATACATATACAAATAGCAATTAAGTATAATGATGCAATCCCAAACCCAAACCTAGATGCCATCTGCTACACATCACCCGTACCAACCATCACACCGTGGGGACTACTAAGTCGACCCTCCATCCGCTACACATCATCGGCGGCGTCATTGCGGGACGACGTGCTCATCGCCACTTATAAATTCGTGGGCATGCCCACCGAGATCATATATTTTGTGACATAAGTCACCACATTCGATTATGTGGACCAAGTCACCACATTCGATATTGTGGTATAAACCACCGGATCACTTCCCCTTTCCATATAACCCATATGCCCCATGTCATACAAATATGCATAAACCATGTCATATTCCTCATTCACATTCTTATAGTTTCACATATGTGCCATAACAGATCATATTATACTCATGGTAGGAAGTGGGTAACGCACTGAGCACTTTGTACCATTGCATGGTACCTTAGCCATATCCTTCACATTCTTATTAACACATGCATTAAAACAATACCATAAATCTATTAAGAGATAGTGTAGGTACACCTCTGGTATATTTAGCGAGTTCAACGAAATCCCAAAAAGAATCCCGAGATCTAATTTCTCTAGATCTTAGTTCCTACATTCGGCCAACACTTAATATTTTAGCAAAAAGCCTATTCGGCTATATAGTCAATTCCCAAAGGATTATCGCAACTAAAATCTTACCTTGTTGCCGATTTGATTACTAATCAAATCCCAAAATTGCGTGATATCCCTACCTTTCAATCGGCCAATGCTAAATCACTTAACTTGGTTAGTTTCGCTTTTAGCGAATAAGAAACATATCTAAATCACTATTTATGGCCTTGGCCGAATATCGATTCACTTACCTTGTGGATCTAAAACCCAAATTGATCCTTGCTCTTGGTGATGTTGAGATTCCTATAGGCATATGTTAGATCTAATCTAACGTTTAAACACAATAAAATGGCCTTCACTTCAAAACCATACTTGCTTACCAAATCGAATGATTTCCTCCTTGTAGTCGATAACTCCAAAATCCCGATAGATCCTTCCAAGTTTTACAGACAAGAATATTAATGAAATTAATACCTTGATTTTGTGATTAGTGAAAGAAAGTGAATAGTGTTCACATAGAAGAGATTCCTTACCACTTAATCAATTGTCCTTCCTGAAAGCAGAGAGATTCTGCTCTTGCTTAAATGATCAAATCGACACCAAAAAGGGTAGAAGAGCATTAGACTATGGCCACCAAATAAAGAATTCGATTGAGGCAATAAGTGGACAATCGGTTATGGCTAAGAACACTCCGCTTTCGGCTTTTGAGAAACTATGAGAAAAGAGAAAGTTGATGATGGAGCTTGGCTAGAACACGAGTTATTTACGACTTGGCAAAATAAAAGAGAAAAGAGAAGGTTTCCTAGAGAATTCAATGAGAGACACAAAGAAGAGAAAAGAATGAATAATGGCCTTGCTCTCCCTCCTTGGTGAAAATACCACCACAAGAGCCCCACATTCGGCCACTACATCCTTCCCTATCAAATCCCTTATTCTTCTCTTTATCACCTTATTCAAATTAATAAAAATTAATCCAACATTTATCTCTTATCCCAGCCCAGAATTTTAAAAGATAATCCCCTTCTAAAAGAAGTCCCCATGCCGTCCACCTCTCTCCTTTTGCCGAAAATAAAAGCCCCCTTTTTGCTTCCCTTGTGATTCGAACCTAGGCCCTTTTAATCGCTTGTAAGGTCACTTATAGAGGCTTTAAGTGGTGCCTCCAAGCCACTTTACCAAGCCCATTTTATGTCCAATTTCCCCTATAAGTTTTCTTAAGGCCTATCAAGTTTAGCTCCACTTCAAGACTTAAAATCTGATAATTTTTAAGACATTCACCTACACTCTAAAGTTCCCAAAATTCATAAAAACACATCCAAAACACTCATAGGCATACTAGCACATGCAAAAATGCACAAACCTAAATCCAGGATATTACAAATAAAATACTCCGTGAGGCCTTATTACAACTTAAACCAAAATAGCAAAATAATAAAATAAACAAATAGAAATTTAAAGTTTAATAACACCATTTACAAGTATGGCCTCATTCCGAGTCATCCATGGGCCCAAGTCCTCACTACGGAGCATTACCTACAGAGATTAAAAGGAGGGTGAGTTACTAGAACTCGAGTGTGTAACCCACTTACCGTTGTCCTTTGGGCTGAAACCCATATAGCAATCATCTTGGACCAAAGCTCATTAACAAGTAATAAATAAATGAATTGAATGCAACCCATCCCATCCAGGTAATCTACCCCGTGCCAACCAATCTCTCATGTGGGGATCAAGTCAACCCACCCCGCCGATCTCTCAATTTGCCTCACGTACCAACCAATCTCTCCGTGGGGATCAAGTCAACCCACCCCGATCCTCTCCAATTTGCGGATCAAGTACGCCATTTATACTATTTGTGGTGAGCCACTAGAATCATATCTGATAATATAATCGGCTACACTGACCTTGGGTAAATATGATCGACCAGCAGTCGTTAATTCATATATTGGGCACATAGCCCCGGTAAATACGTTTAGCACAAAGCCATAATCACGATGGCATAGAGCCATATTTAAATTGGCACATAGCCGTTATCGGAGAATTTGTGGCAATGCCACGGTCTACACTTCTCTTCATTCAAATTTCCCATCCATGCAATATATAAAGGATGCAATATGCATAATAACATAAAATATCCACATATAAATACAACCATTAATCTAGTAATTTATTACGTTTGAATTGGCCCATTATTGAACTTTGTAATTGACCCACTAAGGCATTCTATCAATTCGGCCCATAGGGGCATTTGATTAATCACCAATAGGACCATTTTTATCGTCGACCCATAGGGGCATTTTGGTAATTTGGTCCATAAGGACATTTTAGTAATTCGGTAATTTTACCCACTAAGGGTAATTTGGTAATCTACTTAACCAGGGTATTTAGTAATTTACCCTCCAAGGGTATTTTGGTAATTCATAACCCAAACTTAACTACTATTTGAGGCATAAAAATTGAAACTGTCCATCTACATCATCTTGACTAAATTGACTATAACTCGAGTTAGGAAACTCAAAATTTAGATCCAGTAAATTTTCCTTGAAACTAGACTCATATATCTTCTTACTAAAATTTTTCCAGAATTTTTGGCTTAGCCGTTTAGTACAGTTTATTCATTAAAGATTCCCTTGTTTCACTGACCAATGGTTCTGACCTCTCTTACCCAAAATTCAAATATCTCATTGTACGGTTTCATATGTTGCTCCCACTTGTTTCTATTGAAAATAGGTTCTCTAAGGAATCCATACATATAACTTATAACTCATAATTCACTTTGTACAATTTTAACCAATTTTCCAAGACAGAATAGGGAACCACGAAGTCCATCAGAACCAGTCTCACTAAAATTAAGATATCCTAGAATATAAACTTCCTCTTCCCCTTGTTTCTTTCATATAAAAATAGACACAGTAAGCTTTAATTTGATATCTTTTTTTCTTTCTAATTCCCTTTATCCTATTTTTCGTGATTTTTCCAAAATCACGTCACTATCTTGACCAAACTGTTTCTTTGCAAAATATGGTTACTACTATGAACATCGCACTCCAGTGGTCACGGATGCCGGTTTCTGGTTTTCTTTGGTATTTCAACCAGATCATAGAACATATCATACAAACATTCAGAGAGGTATGAGATTACACACCATTTCAAACATGTATTCGGAAAGTGCGGGATTACACACCTTATTCCGGAATCAAGTAACACGATACTCTCCGTGGCACCAACAATCTGAGTCTCTTATTACGAGGGATAGGTGATCGATTGGCCCACTACGTGATCTCCTCTCGGAGTCCCGATATTCAACCCCGCTTCATCCAATATTCAGCCCTTCTACAAAGGTAGGAAGTTGATATCGATCAACTTCAGAAACCAAGGCTAAGAGAATGATAAGTAGTAGCAAAGGATGGCTTGATTCGACCCTTAATAACGAGGATGAGTCAAAAGGGATAATAAAGGTTTGGCACCAGCAACAAGACAACAACTCTAGGTTTAGGCTATGGTGTAGAAAAGAGAAAGTGGGGAGGGTATGGAATTTGGTAACAAAGGAAAACAATGAAAGAAAAGAAGAAAGAAAATGAAGAAGAGGAAGAAAGAACCACAAAGAAAATTCAGCAACACAAGTTGGGAGAAAAGAAAGAAATAATCTAAAAATGCTTGAAGTAAAAGTATTCAACTTTTGGCACCCAAAACCCTCTCCCCAAACCATGTATCATCTTTTCAAAAGATGAGTATTGACCTCATAATATTCTTTCCAAAACATCCACCCCATAATAGGCCAACATGTTCCCTATTCCTTCCTTTTTCCTTCATTTCTTTCCCTCTTTTCCTTATCTTCCTCCTTACCATATTCCTTAGCCTCCTTCCAAAATTAAAAAGTCTTCCATACCATATTAAAGCCTTGGCAGACACCTACCTTATTAGTACAAAACTTAATCCAAAATATTTGCACTTAGTGGGATTTGAAACTCAGGACCATTAGTACACTCCACACGCCACTTTCCACCTTTACCAATAGACTCCTTGTGCTAGCAAAATGCACACCTATTTCCTTAAGTCATAATGCCACTTACCTTCTCTCCTTAGAGTGCATAAACACAAAAATTTACCTATAGCCTAACTTGAACCCGGAACTTCCTAGAACCCCAAACTTTCCAAAATCACCTTCACGATAAGTCCAACTTGAAATAATGCCATTCTCAAATTCCCATAAATTTTAAAACGCTTCTATGCTCAAGGTCCAATGGGCCCAATCCTACTAGGCCCAATTTTGGGTCGTTACATTAAGTGATGGTAAAATGAGTTTGTCTAGTAATAATCAATGCGATGCAAAGTATGATGGTGGAGAGGCGCATAGCCCGACAAATGTAAGACTCGAGTAAGTATAACGATGACTTTTCTTTTAATCCCAATTTATTTGATTGCGGTTATTACGAGATTTGTTCATTGTCTATCGAAATCTTTGAGTTTTTACAAATCGATTTTAAGACATGTTCGAGAATTTTGATCGTTTGATTTTGAGTTTGCACAATTTCTATTGGATTAACATGTTTGATTTTTCTAAACCGTTGTCACATCTTGAACTTAATAATCAAATGCATATTTTTAAACCAGGAATATGTTTTGTATCATCTAGTATTTCTTGTTGGAAAATTTATCGATTCCAATTGTGCTTGAACAATTTCAATCATTTTGAAACATGGTTCTGAATAAGGTAACAATTTTGTCAACTTTGTTTTTTCCATTTTTATTCATTCCTTAAACAATTTTTATGGTTGCATTTGAAATTAACTTTCCATTTGAGAATGGTTGAATTGAACGCGAAGCTTCGATTATACTACTTGGTGTGGAGAGAAGGTTTGTATTGCTCGATCAAGGTAAGGCCGATCTTTGTCTTTACGAGTATAAAGGTAAGTCTTCTGAAAGCTGTTGATGCATTTTTGCTCTTTTGAATTTGCGATAAGCTTTGCGTTGCTTGATTATGTTTTTCCAAACATTTAGATCATGTCATGATTAATCGTTCTACTTTGCTTGTTTGCGATTTAACCGTTTCGATGAATGATGATAGGATTCTTGAGTTTGTCATTCCATGTGTGATCCATTTGAAAACTTTGAAATGCTCTTGATTTCTTTGAATGTTGATAGAACACATGCTACTGATTTTCATCATTTAGATCATAAAGTGTTTGAATGTTTCATTCTGATGATTGGTGATCTATCTGATTTGTTCATTGACAAAAAGAATCTTGTGTTTGATAAATTTTGTTCATGTGCGAGTAATTCAATGCATCGTTGAATGCAAGATGAGATTGTTCTATCTCAAGTGTCATTTGCACTTTCTCACCTATCTGTTTGTGATGAATATATCTATCATTTGATGTGTTACTCACATGGTGATTTTGATTTATGGAATCCATTCGAATCGTATGCATGCCATGAAGATTATTCACTTCAGTTTCAAATGTTTGAAAAGGCATTGTTCATTTTATACAAAAGTTTGATCTTTGCTTGATTACATGCGATTTCTTTGTTTGATGTTTACATTTCGTTTGCAAGTTTGTTTGACACAGCTCTTGCTAACTCTTGGTTATATTTTTCAGGTGTTGCGATTATCATCCGTCTGTTTGATCGAGGAAAGTCGAATGGCAAGAATTTTGTTCGAGAGAACCATCGGCTCGATTCGAGGATCGAATCGCTTTCAGAGAGGGGGTATGATGCAATCCACCTGGTCGCATCATGGTTCGACTCCATCCGATGCCATCGAGAGTGGCCTAAGTTTGAGAGGCCAAAGTGTAAAATGAAGCTGATTCCGAGCTCTTTGAACCGATCAACTAAATTGAACTCTTTATTTAATTTTCATTTTGCATTTAGTTTGCATTTTAGATACTTGCATTTAAGCATCTTAGTTCAATAAGCGGTTGCTGGTCATTAATTCAACTCAACTTAGTTTAATTAATTGAGTTCTTTTAATGAATTTAATTTAATAGTTGTTTCTTTAATTAATTTAGTTACTAGGTTAATTTATTAATGCATGAGTTAAGTTCATTTAATGATGCTTTATTTAATTAAGCTAGTTCTTTGGAATAAATGATGTTTAAGTGTTTGTTTATTTAATTAAGCTGAGTTCTTTGAAATAAATGATGTTTAAGTGTTAGTTTATTTAATTAAGTTAGTTGTTAATTTATTTTAAGTTTAATAATTGCATTAATTTGTCGGTTACATGTGATAATTGCAGGTGACTTTTCATCTTACATCCATTATTACTATTAAATAAAGAAGAACATTATAGTTCTTTAAATTCTGTGACCTCTTTGTCTTCAACTTCTATAACGTTTGCTTCATGGTATTTACTACAAGCAATCATTTCTCCATCATTTGGCTGGTGACTTTTTGATTGATCATGGAGAACTCAAAGGACATTGACAAGCAATTTAATTGAAGAATTAATCACATTGAAGATGGGAGTTACATGGCTTGAATTCCAAAGTTGAGACTTTTCATTTGGCTGGTGACTTTTTAGTTGATCATGGAAGAACTCAAGGGACACTTTTAAGCATTCAAATTCATTTAATCAGCTCATTAGGAGTCATAAAGTTCTTTGTAATTTGGCTGGAGGAATTCAAGAGTTTTTAGATTTTTATTTTAGCCATTTAAATGCATATTAAAGTTGAATTCATTTGTCTCTTCACTTACATGGACTTTGGAACTTTGGAATATATTTTATGAACTTTTGTTCATTGATGAGATTATTCTCCTCTCTATCTTTCGTCTGCGAGTTTCGATTTAGACTTATCAAGTTTTCTTGCTTGTGGCGTCAATCGTTCTCTTCCATCAACTTATACCATAGGTTCTTATCTTTATAGATAATTGGTCTTGGTCCATCATCGATTACCATTTTTTCACCTTAAACAAATATAGAACCCAAGACACTTTATTAGTGTTGAATCGATTCTTTGTTTAAGTTCTTTCATCCATTCCCATCAACTATCGCCTATCATTTATCTAAACCATCACTTATCCATCTATCCAATTTCATTACCATCACCTATCATTGTTTGTTCAACCTTAAACCGAATACCATCTTCTTTCCCTTCATCTTAAATCGAACCTATCCTTTTAATTATCCAAATCAACTCCTTCATTTAAACACCTCCATTCCTAACTTAAACCCACATTCTAAGCAAATTCACCTAAAGCTTCCGCAAACTCATCTATATTTTTCCGATTATTTTAGAAGACTTGATTCCTCCTCGTAGATGATTGGGCAACTAGCATACATTTTGACTCACCAGAGGCGGATCGTATCAATCTTTAAGTTTTTGTAAAACCAGTTTTAAAGCACGTTAAGAGTTTTGATCGTTCGATCTTGAACATACACTATTCATATTGGTTTAACATGTTTGATTCATTGAAACCATTGTCCCATCTTAACTTAAATAGTCAAACCCATGTTTTTAAATCGGAATACGTTACGATTTATTCTATGGAAAACTCAAGTATCATCAGTGCGTTTGAAAGATTCCTATCATTTTGATACTTGTCTTCGATTAAGGTAACAAATTTTGTCATTTTTGTTCAATTTTTATTCGTTCCTTAAATAATTCTTGTGGTTGCACTTGAAATTCACGTTCCATTTGAAAAGTCTTTGATTCAAACACGAAGCTTGATTACATTACTTATCCGTAGAGAGAAGGTTTGTAATACTCGAATAAGGTAAGAAAGATCTTTGTCCTACATTGCAAAAAGGTCGTCTTACGAACTTGTTGATGCATTTACTGCTCCCTACGAATGGTGAAAAGCTTTGCGTTCTTGATTTCGTTGTTGTAAAACATTTAGATCATTACATGCTTAATCGTTCTTTTACGCCTATTTGTGATCTATCTATTTTGATGAATGATGAAAGGCTTCTTGTGTTTGATAATTTTGATTCAAGTGTGAAAAAGTCCATATTGCATCACATTTGCAATCCACTTGAAGATTTTGAGATGTTTTCGTCCTCTTTGGATGTTGATAGAAATTTTGTTAATGAATCCTCTTTTGTAAATCATTTAGATCATGAATTATTTGAATGTCCTATTCTACCTATTGATGATCTATCTATTTTGTCCATTGATAAAAAGTATTTTGTGTTTGATACTTGTTATAATTCATGTGCGAGTGGTTCTTTATATCCTTCAATGCAAGGGTTTAGTTATTCAATATCGTGTGCAAAGTGACTCTTTTCAACTACTTGCTTGTGACATATAAGTCTATCATTTGCTTTATCATTCGCCTGATCATTTTGACTTGTGGAATCCCTCAACATCATATGCATGCCTTAAAGTCTTTTCAATTTTGTTGCAAACATTTGACAAGGCATTACTTCTTTTGTACGATGATTTGATGCTGCCTGATCATATGCAATTTATTTGTTTGGTGCTGCTTACATTTGGATTGCGAACTAGTGTGAAGTTTTATTTGCTAATCCATGGTTATATCTTTCAGGTGTTGAGATTATCATCCATCCCATTTGATCGAGGTAAACTGAGCCAAAAGGAATTTTGTTCGGACAACCAACAGGTCGATTCGAGGACGAATCGTCTTGAAGAGGGGAGGGATGATACGGGCACGCCCAGGGGACCATCAAATTTCAAACTTATGGAGCTCGAGCCCGAAGTTCCAAGTGCCGAGGAGTTCATGTGCATCTTTATGCACTTCCAAATTGAGCCGGATTAGCTCATTCTAGCTCAATTTGAGCTCACTCGAGCTCGCTCTAGCTCATTGAGCTGATTGCTTTTAATTTAATGCTTTAAATAAATTAGACAATTTAATTATTTAATTTTCTACAGCAAGTTAAGTGTCTAGATATTTTATTTAGTGTCAAATTTAATTTGCCTAAGTCTAATTTAATTTGTGTCATTTTATTACAGCCTTTTAAGTGTTTTTAATTTAAGAATTAAAGTGCATAATTTTTCTAATCATTTAGAAATTTTGCCGAATTTAGTATGTGTGCTAAGTGTGTGTTTAATGTGTCCAAAGTGTCTATTGATGTGTCCTGGGCGTGATTAATTGTTATTCAATTCATTTGGCTTGATTTAATATGCATTCATACCCTTTTGTGGTAGGTACAGTAGAATGTACATGAAGCAATTAAGAGATACATGCACCTAGGTGCATTGTATTGGCCAAATACATCCATGTATTTGGTGGGTGCATGGACGGTTGGAAGCATGGTTAAATGCTGCTGATTTTTAGATTATCAAGGTGCCTATTTGGTTAAAAAAATAATTCCATGAAGACACATTCATGGAGGAGTTAAATGCATGATGCATGAACAGCCAGTTTCAACGAATGAAGAAATACATGCATGGTTGGAGTCATGAACGTCAAAGGGAGTTTTAATGGCTGAATTAAACACTTGCAAGCCATTCAAAGACATGTTTAAATGCTGGAAATCCTTCAAACAAAAGGTGCAACTCATCCCCAATGTTGGCCGAACCTAGACAAGCCTTTTCAGCTCCTTTGTTGTCCAAATTCGTTTGGCCACTTTCTTCTTCATTAAGATGTCTTCAAAATGTTCCAAATGGCTGAATTTACATATCCAAGAGGGCTACTCACGTTCTCCCTTATTGCTGGACACTTTTCAGCCAAAGAGACCAAATTAATAGCTCAATTATTGCATGGGACGTACCTAGCTGCTGCATGCATCTCTTCAAATGACTTAAAATTCATTTTCCCTTCTAGAAAGCTGCCCATTAACATTCCCAAAGGCTGCACATGGACTTGGACGAATTTTGGGACAATTAATCTTCTAGAAACCCATCCATTGGAGTGCCATTGATGCCATATACATCCAAACGAATTTGCAAGCACATCAAGGCCACTTTCAAATTAAATTTGCCAAGACACTAAGAGACTTTATTCTAGATTTTTCTAGCTTATTTTAGTTTAATTTTTACTTAGCCTTTAAGCTATGACCATTCGGCTAACTCCTTTAGTTGGCTATAAATTTTTGTTATTTTCATTTGTAAAGGTTACAACTGGTAGAACTTTGAACCTTAATCAAGTTACATGAACTTTGTTCATCGAGTGAGTTATCTCCTCTTCGATTTTGTACAAGTTTCATAGACTTATCGAGTGTGCTTGTGGCGTCTATCACTTGTTCTTCCATTTAACTATACCATTGGTTCTTATCAATCTTGATAACGGGTCTTTGGTCCATATCGATTTCCATATTCCCACCTTAAACACTATAGAAACTGGGGTGACACATCTTTGTGTTGAATCATTTCTGTTTAAGTTCTTTCTTCCATTCTCACCAAAATATCAAACTATCATCTATCCTTTGTTTTCATTGTTAAACCGAACCATCAAATACCATTTCTTTTCTTCATCTTTTTCGAACCTATCATTACCTTCATCTAAACCGTTTCCCTCATTCTCATAACCTCCATTCCTAACTTAATCCATTTTCTAAACAGATTCAAACAAAAAGCTTCCGCAACTTAACGATATCTCCTATTATTTTTCGAAGGCTTATCTCCTCCTCGTAGACGATTGGGCATTCGCATACTTTTCGACTCTTCCCGAAATGCATCAGTATCACCTTGCACCTTAATAAATGGCGAGAATATTCATGCATGGGAGAAGAATAGTTTGTTCTAGATGCTGGTTTGGTACATGTACGAATTTCCCATGCATTTATCTTCCAATTTGTCCATAAATATGGTCCATGCACCTTCAATTACATGAACAATCAGCAGCTTACTTTGGATGAACGTCCCACATGCATGTGTCCATTGAATGCCATCCATACATTGAACCTAATATGCATGAATCTTGCATCAATTCGGCTGCACCTTGAAGACACCAATGGATGAACATCCTTTCATGAACCTTGATGCGGCCCTAGCTCGGGATGCTATTGCCGAACCTATCGAGCTACCAAAGGACCAATCACTTGGTCTCGTGCCAAGAAGTTTCAGGATTCACTAGCTAGCTTTGTCAACCGAGCTTGGGGAGAACACATAGCCGATCCCATTGAGACCAGCCCTTTAGGCGTCCTTTGCAACCTATTACAAGCTGAACTTTAATTAAAATAATTTTGTCATTAAATAAAGTTGTTAATTTAGTTAAATAATTAAATGTGTTTGGAGTTATTTAAGTTGTCTTAAAATAAATATGTTTGGAGTTATTTAAGTTGTCTTAAATTAAATATGTCTAGAGTCATTTAAGTTGTCTTAAATTATTGGGCATTAAAAATCATTAATTTGGCGACACTATTACGACCATTTAATTGGTCTTAAGATCAATTAAGTTGTCCTAATTATTATAGTCATTTAAGGTGTCTTAAATTAAGACAAGTTAATTAAGTTATTTAAGGTGTCTTAATTGATTTTTCTTGAACATTTTCATGTGACTATTCGGCTAGGGAAAATTAAACCAAGGAGAATCATGCATGCAAGGAACATAAGAGGCTGGCCGAATGCATGAATCAACATTAAAGCTAGGTGCATGAAAAGGATGGGTTCAACGCATGAGAAGGTTCATGCATGGCTACCTTCAATGTCACGGCGGTGGGTTATTGAGCTTCCCCAAACACCCATTCGGCCAAGAGTCACCTACCAATTAAGATCCTTAAGCATGGTCGACTCTCTTCTTAACAAGGCATCATTCCGTTTACATGAGGAGTTCACACTTAAAGACCATTCGCTCTCCTTGTTCACACACAATTGGCTGTTGGGAAACCACATTTAAGACATATCTTTTCATCCAAAGAGACAACTTGAATGCTTGCATTACTGATCTACATTCGGCCGAACCTAGTATGTGCATTGATCCAAGACTTCTTCAACATTCATGCAAGATGAAATGTGCAATCTAGAAGCTGTCCAATGAGCTTCATTCAGCCGAACCTTGCATCAAGAAATTAATGTTTTAATTCTAGAATTTTCAAGCTCCTTCTAGCTAGATATTACTTAGAAATTAAGATTCTTAAATGACTATTCGGTCACCTTATTGTAGGCTATATATGCTTAGCCAAATTTGATTGTAAGGATAGAATTTTTTGCCAAATTTTATGCTTAAGCAAACATGTGAGATTTCCAAATCTCTTTGTTCTCTCTGGGATTGAGGTGACTTATCAAGTTGCTCTTGTGGCGTCTCTCTTTCCTTGTTAAACTGAACTTATCACCATCCGGTGTGGCGTTCCAATACCTTCAGTTCCTATCATTTTTGATAGTGGGTCAAGGTCACTATCGTACTCCTCAAATCGAAACTCGCCTAAGAGCCCTACTAAGAAACGGGTCAACGATTCTTTCTCTTGTACTGATAAGATTTGTGCTGAATTTCAGTACCATTGCTGCCCCATTGACCGGTATCATTAAAAAGAATTTTCCTTTCACTTGGGGTGACAAACAAGAAACTGCTTTTATTAAAATCAAAGATTGTTTGACTAACGCTCCACTTCTATGTCTGCCTGACTTTAATAAAACTTTCGAGGTAGAATGCGATGCTTCTGGTGTAGGTATAGGCGCAGTTTTGATGCAAGATGGGCGTCGATAGCTTACTTCCGGTGAGAAGTTGAACGGAGCGACGCTTAACTACCCCACCTACGACAAAGAAATGTATGCCTTGATACGAGCATTGGAGATGTGGCAACATTATCTTTGGCCGAAAGAGTTTGTAATACACACGGACCATGAACCTTTGAAGCATTTGAGAGGGCAAACCAAACTTAACAAGCGACACGCCAAATGGGTTGAATTCTAGAATCCTTTCCATACATAATCAAATATAAACAAGGTAAGGAAAATGTTGTGGCGGATGCCTATCTAAGTAGGTATGCTCTTCTAAATTATTTGGATGTTAAGTTGCTTGGTTTTGCTTATCTGAAAGAATTATATGCTAATGATTCTGATTTTGGAGAGATTTACAAGCTTTGTGAAAAGGGTGCGTGTGAAAGGTATTTTACGACATGATGAGTTTCTCTTTAGAGAAAACAAGTTGTGCATTCCCAAGGATCGACTAGAGATATGTTAACTCAAGAAGCTCATAGCGGAGGATTGATGGGTCACTTTGGCATAGCTAAAACCTTAGCCGTTCTACAAGAACACTTTTATTGGCCGAAGATGAAACGAGACGTGGCCAAGGTTTGTGAGTGATGCGTGGCTTGCAAGAAAGCCAAATCAAGGATTCAACCGCACGGGCTCTATACACCATTACCGATTCCGAAGGCGCCATGGATGGACATCTCCATGGACTTCGTTCTAGGTCTTCCTAGAACAAAGACTGGCAAAGACTTGGTTTTTGTTGTAGTAGATAGATTCTCAAAGATGGCTCATTTCATTGCATGTAATAAGACTGATGACGCTTTAAATGTTGCTAATCTTTTTTTTAGGGAGATTGTGCGGCTGCATGGCGTGCCTAGAACCATCGTTTCTGATCAAGATACTAAATTCCTCAGCCATTTTTGGAGGACTTTGTGGGGAAAACTAGGCACTAAGTCTTTGTTTTCAACAACGTGCCATCCTCAAATTGACTGGCCAAACGGAGTGGTTAATCGGGTTTTATCAACGCTTTTAAGAGCAATCATTCGGAAAAACCTTAAGACTTGGGAGGAGTGTCTACCCCACATTGAGTTTGCATACAATCGTTCGGTGCATTTGGCGACCAAATACTAGCCATTTGAGGTAGTATACACGGTTTAACCCCTTAACTCCTTTAGATTTGCTTGCCTTTACCTTCTGATCATCTTGTGCATATAGATGGAAAGAAAAAAGGCTGAACTAGTGAAACAATTGCACAAACGAGTTAGGGATAATATTGAAAAAGGACCGAGCAGTATGCGCGTAAGGTTAACAAAGGACGAAAGCGAATCACGTTCGAACCTGGTGATTGGGTCTGGATACATATGCGCAAGGAGAGGTTTCCAATCCAAAGGCAGTCCAAGCTTTTGCCAAGAGGCGACGGTCCTTTCCAAGTTCTAGAAAGGATTAACGATAACGCTTATAAATTAGACCTGCCAGGTGAGTATGGGGTCAGTGCTACCTTTAATGTTTCTGACTTATCCCCTTTTGATGTAGGAGACGATTTGGGGACAAATCGCTTCGAAGAGGGGGGATGATGCGGCCCTAGCTCGGGATGCTATTGCCGAACCTATCGAGCTACCAAAAGGACCAATCACTTGGTCTCGTGCCAAGAAGTTCCAGGATTCACTAGCTAGCTTTGTCAACCGAGCTTGGGGAGAACACATAGCCGATCCCATTGAGACCAGCCCCTTAGGCGTCCTTTGCAACCTATTACAAGCTGAACTTTAATTAAAATAATTTTGTCATTAAATAAAGTTGTTAATTTAGTTAAATAATTAAATGTGTTTGGAGTTATTTAAGTTGTCTTAAAATAAATATGTTTGGAGTTATTTAAGTTGTCTTAAATTAAATATGTCTAGAGTCATTTAAGTTGTCTTAAATTATTGGGCATTAAAAATCATTAATTCGCAGCACTATTACACCATTTAATTGGTCTTAAGATCAATTAAGTTGTCTTAATTATTATAGTCATTTAAGGTGTCTTAAACTAAGACAAGTTAATTAAGTTATTTAAGGTGTCTTAATTGATTTTTCTTGAACATTTTCATGTGACTATTCGGCTAGGAAAATTAAACCAAGGAGAATCATGCATGCAAGGAACATAAGAGGTGGCGAATGCATGAATCAACATTAAAGCTAGGTGCATGAAAAGGATGGGTTCAACGCATGAGAAGGTTCATGCATGGCTACCTTCAATGTACACATTGGCTGGTTATTGAGCTTCCCCAAACACCCATTCGGCCAAGAGTCACCTACCAATTAAGATCCTTAAGAATGGCCGACTCTCTTCTCAACAAGGCATCATTCCGTTCACATGAGGAGTTCACACTTAAAGACCATTCGGCTCTCCTTGTTCACACACAATTGGCTGTTGGGAAACCACATTTAAGACATATCTTTTCATCCAAAAGAGACAACTTGAATGCTTGCATTAAAGCTACATTCGGCCGAACCTAGTATGTGCATTGATCCAAGACTTCTTCAACATTCATGCAAGATGAAATGTGCAATCTAGAAGCTATCCAATGAGCTTCATTCAGCCGAACCTTGCATCAAGAAATTAATGTTTTAATTCTAGAATTTTCAAGCTCCTTCTAGCTAGAAATTACTTAGAAATTAAGATTCTTAAATGACTATTCGGTCACCTTATTGTAGGCTATATATGCTTAGCCGAATTTGATTGTAATGATAGACTTTTTTTGCCAAATTTTATGCTTAAGCAAACGTGTGAGATTTCCAAATCTCTTTGTTCTCTCCGGGATTGAAGTGACTTATCAAGTTGCTCTTGTGGCGTCTCTCTTTCCTTGTTAAATCAAACTTATCACCATCCGGTGTGGCGTTCCAATACCTTCGGTTCCTATCATTTTTGATAGCGGGTCAAGGTCACTATCTTATTCCTCAAACCGAAACTCACCTAAGAGCCTTACTAAGAAACGGGTCAATGATTCTTTCTCTTGTTGGTTCTTTCTTTTGCCTTAGCCGAATATCCCACCCTTCACATTATCATCTTGAGCCTATTAATCCAACACCCTTTCTTGTTAGCCTTACTTTGCAAATATCCTTCTAATTTTGGAACGATCTTAACTTACCCAATTCACGATCGAACGACCAATACGACTCGGCTCAAATACAACCGAGCTCGTATCAAACCTGGTCATTCATGTATGTTCCCTTGCCTTGCTTTAATTCATGCATGAACCGTCCCATGCAATGCACCAGCCCATGCATGTAACTTGGCTGAAAAACTCCTTCATGCATTCGGCCACATACATTGTAACATCCTAGATTAGGGGTTATGCGTTCATGCATAATTCATGAGTAGTAGGTTTTGGCAGTGTTTGGAAGTGAATTAAGGGTTTTTAAAATTCTAGGATGGAAGAGAAAGCTTTGGACAATTATTGGTTTTTAAGTTAAAAAGGGGGAGCTAGGCTAAGGTAGCCTTAAGAAAAGTTTTGGGGAGTTTAAGACACAAGAAGTGATGTGGAAAAGTGGCAAGGAATGCCACCTAAGGTGCAAGGGTGGTTGCGTCACTTGGAGTGCCAGGGGAAGAGGTTCGAGTTGCGAAGGAAGCAGGAAGGAGCATTTATTTTTGCGTCAATAAGGAGCTGGGCTAAGGAGGTTTTAAAAGAAATTATGGGGAGTAGATGACACAAAAGAACCAGCAGCAAAGTGGTTTGGACGCTTGCTGCAAAGGGAGCTTCAAGAGGTCTCATGTTCGACTCACGTGGGCAGCATAAGTGGGATTTTATTTTGCTGCTGGTGTCAAAGAGAGGGGAGGAAGTGGACAGCATGTGGGCTTCCAAAAGATAAGGATTAAGTTGTTTTTGTTTTTAAATTTCGGCTGGAAGAGTTGGATAAATATATGGCTTTATTTTATTTTTATTTTTTTATGGGAAGATAAGAGATAATGGCTGTGTTATTTATTTATTGTAGGTGGGTAGATAAGAGATAATTGCTATTTTATTTTATTTATTTGAATGGGTGTTAAGAGATAAAGTGAAGGATTATTTTATTAATGTGTTAAGATAATATAGGAGATTTGATAAGTGGAGTTGGTGGCCGAATATATGACTTTGGGAGCTGGGATTTTCGGCTTTGAAGAGTAGCAGGGGAGTGCCGAATTACCTTTTCTTTGAGCATTCATCTTTTTCTTTTAAGTGTTTGCCAAATTTCTTTCTATTTTTTTTATATATAAGCCGAATGCCCCTTAAGTCTCTACCGTTCTTCCATTTTTTCTTTTCTTCAACTCCACATTTGTTTTATTGTTAGCCGAATATTCATAAGCCTTGACCTAGTGTCCTTTTGTATAGCCGATAGAAGGAAGTATTAAGGGAGTCTCTTGGATGCGACAAATCAAGGTAAGTCATATTGGATATTCGGCCAAGGGCCCTTTTTCATGGATATTTGTAGTAAGGCCGATTCTAACTTTTGGTAAATGGGAATTTCGACAGTTTCAAAGGCAAGGAGTGGCTTTTTGGGATTTGGTAAGTTGGGTATATGGTTGCTAGTATTCGGCCTAAGACCATATTATTGGTATTAAGTGTGACCGATTTTGGCTATGATGTTTTAGGGCCAAATCGACAAGAACAAAGGAAGCTTTCGGGTTTTTGGATCCATTTTTGGAGGTGAAGTAGAATCGTATATCGTGTACTAAAGTTAGTACTCAAAGGCGTTAGGGGCAAGGAAAGCTTGTGTGGCCGATTTGTCTTTTCGGGATTTAGGACTATCATTGGTGACAGGTGTGTACATACACACTTTATAATTAATTAACTGTGCTAAATGTTTGTGTATGCTAAATCTGGTTTATGTAGCTTTGGATTTAATACCATAACGATATAAGCGATGATTCAGGTAAGACTCTGTTCGTATGAGTTTACTATTTGATGCTTTTGGGAAGCATGGCATAATTGGTATATGCGATTTAAATACATGTTGGCATGAATTCTGTTATATATATATCATGGACTAATGTGGGTTGATGAGAGGAGGGGGCAGTGATATTCGTGTCGACGGGCACCAGTGGTTTGGTACCACATTGTGACTACGGTCACCAGAGGTTTGGCACCTCCAGAGGTTTGGCACCTCATAGCGTCTCGTCCCAGTGGCTTAGCACCATAGTGGATTGGCCCCACGGTTTATATTATGGGATTGACGCCAGTGATTTGGTATCACACGATGGGTTGGCCCCATCATTTGATTTGTGACTTCGAGTCACCAGTGGTTTGGCACCACCAGTGGTTTGGCACCACAATATGACGGATTTTGTGACTATAAGTCACCAGTGGTTTGGCACCACTAGTGGTTTGGTACCACACGGGGTAGAGAAAGGTGTTTGGATGGCTAGGTTGGGTGCATGATTTAGTGCATGTTAATTTGTTATAAATTGTGTATGTTGTTGCACTAAATTGGGGAAGGGTTACACATTGAGTCTTGGTGACTCACCTTCTCCTTTAACATTTTTCAGGTGACTCGTAGATGGCGGTTGAGGAGCCGGATGGACTCGAGGTGGCCATGCGAAGGAATCAAATTTAATGGACTTTGAATTCTTGTTTATTTTATTCAATTGTTGGTTTTATTTTAATCAAGTTGTAATAAGGCCTCCTAGAATTATTTTACTATGTTACATGTTTGAATGATTTGTTTAAATTATTTAATGAAATTAAAATAAGTACACATGTTTTCTCAAGTTGTACGCAAAATGTTTTATCGTGCCATCGGGTACATTTAAAATATATAACAACTTGACTTAATAAATATTTTTAAATAAACCTAAGTATGGGTTTTATACACCTCAACTGTTTTAAACAAGACACTATCTTTTATCAAAAAGTTAAACCGGTTTAAAGGAGTTTTCAAAGAAATGTTTTCTCTGTAGCACACCAAATTCGGTCGTAATGTTTGGGCAGGGTTTGGGGTGTTACATACATTGCACCTAGGTGCATGTATCTCTTTAATGCTTTATGTACATTCGGCTGTACCTACAAAAGGGAATGAATGCATATTAAATCAAGCCAAATAAGTTGAATAACAATTAAACATAACCATGACACATTAATGGACGTTTTAGACAATTTAATGACACCATTTAGGACACTTTGAATTTCGGCAGCCCCTATTTAAACCGAAAAAAACTGCACATTTAATTTAACTTTAAAACTGCTTAAAAACATGTAATAAAATGTGACAAAATTAATTTAAGCTTAAACAAATGAAATCCAACACTAAATTAATTATTTAGACATATTTAATTTGTTGTAGGAATTTTAATAAATTAAAGACTTAATTTATTTAATACATTAAAATTAAAGAATCAGCTCAATGAGCTGAAGTGAGCTCGAGTAGCTCAAATTGAGCTCGAATAAGCTAATTCGGCTCAATTTGGAAGTGCACCAAGATGCACACTAGCTCCACGGCACTTGGGCTCAATGACCCGAGCTCATCAGTTCACAAAATGTTAGAGGCCTTGGGCGTGCCCGTATCATCCCTCCCCTCTTCAAGATGATTCGTCCTCGAATCAACATGTTGATTTTCTGAACAAAATTCCTTTTGACTCAGTTTTCCTCGATCAAACGGGACGGATGATAATCGCAACACCTGAAAAGAAAATTCAAGAATTAGCAAGAAATGTTTTAAACGTACTTGCAACCCGAATAAAAATAACACCAAACAAATAAATCGCATGCGGACAGGCATAAGCTCTTTACCATACAAAAGGTTCAATGCCCTGTCAAAATTTTGGAACAAAAGCGGATAAGCTTCAAAGCATGCATACGATCTAATTGGATTCCACAAGATAAGATGATTATGCGAGTAGCACACCAAAAGATAGATATATTCGTCACAAATAAGTAGTGGGGAAAGTGTATATGGCACTCGAAGTTGAACATCCAAACCTTGCTTTGTACGAAATAAGGAACCACTCGCACATGAATTGTAACAAGTATCGAACACAAGAATCTTTTTGTCAATCATTAAAGCAGATAGAACATGAACAGGCAAAATGGAACGATTAAGCATTTCATGATCTGAATGATTCACAAAAGTCGATTCATTGATGCAAAGCTTATCATCATCCCAATTATCAAAAACGAGCATCTTTTTATCAAACATCAAAATAGATAGATCATCTAGAAACAGAATAGGACATTCAATCGAATCATGATCTTGGTGTTTTACAGAAGGAAAATCAGTGACATAACTTTTAAATTCATCCAAAGAGAACAAGAACATCTCAAAGTCTTCAAGTGACTTACCTTGATGCGCGGAAAGACTAAGAACATTTTTACCTTGTTCAACCATTACAAACCTTCGCTCCTCGGAATCGTAATGTAGTCGTGGCTTCACTCACGAATCAACCTTTTTCAAATAATATGTGAATTTCAAGTACAACCATAAAATTTGTTTTAGGAACGAATAAAGATTGAACAGAAAGTGGGTAAATTTCGTTACCTTTTCCAAAAAACACGAATCAAAACAATAGGAATTATTTGCACATAATTGAGTTTGCCTGATTTTCCAACAAGATTTACCAGATGATATAAAACATATTCCCGGTTTAAAAACATGTGTTTGATTATTTAAAACAAAATGTGGCAATGGTTTTGTAAAATCAAACTTGTTAAACCAATAGGAATTGTGCAAACTCAAGATCGAGCGATCAAAACTCTTTACATGTTTCAAAACAGATTTACAAAGACTCAACGATTCCGTATTAAACAATGAACAAGTCTCGTAATAACCACAATCAAACAGGTTGAGATTGACAGAGAATTCATCGTCATACTTACTCGAGTCTTGCACTTGTTAGATTTGCGTCTCTCCACCATCATACTTTGCAACACAATGATTTTCAAGAAATGATTTCGTCTTACCATCATTCAAAATGTCACAAGGGATAGAGGGATGGCAAAGGACGATATCATTCACATGATCACATTCATTAGACAAATTTGGTGGAGACTGAAACGTTTCGAAGCACTTACCTTCCTTACCTTCCGGTGTAGGCGGTTCAATTTCACTTTCATCCTTACCTTTTTTCAATCAAATAAAAATGTCGTTCATCGGGAAAGTACTGGAGTTGGAAGTCATCTTTCGGTATATCGGGAACCTGAAATGAAGAAACAGAAGAAGAGCAAATTTCAAAAGGGTTAGTTGAAAAATCACTCTCTTTTTCTGGCTCATCTTTTTCCAACTCTTTTTCTGTCTCAATTCTTTTCTCAGTTTCTTTTTCAATTTTTCTTTCTTCATTCTCTTTTTCAAGCTTTTTTTCTTCACTCTCAAATTCCTTTTCATCTTCTTTTTGTTCTTTTTCTTTTTCATTTTGATTACAACAAAAAGAATCGAAAAGAGATGGGTTTGACTCAAGGAAAGAAGTCATTTTCTCGTAGAAATCATTTGCTACTCTTAGTGAAAGGTTCTTCGAGTGGGACTTCTTTGAAGCGTTCGGAGAGTAGCTCATACTTCCTTCTTGTTCATCACCATAGTAGGCTTCGAACTTTGCTTTGCTTCGCCGTGAATCCTTTGTCGAATAAGAATCACGATTTGAACTACTTCGAGAATGATCTTTCATGGATGAGTACTCGTAGCTTTCTTCTTGATGTCTCAGAGGTCTTGACGAATACGAATCTCGATGATAATCCTTTCTCTCATCATCATCGAATAATGAACTTCTTGATGAAGAGGAATCTTGGTAGAAGTCTCTCGACCTTGAAGTTGATGACGAATGGGAGTCATATCGGAATTCATTTCTCGAATAATCATCGAAGGTGGGTCTCTGAGATGGTCATCGCTCCATTTCTCGACTCGTTGTAGTGTTCTTTTATCGAACCTTTTCCTCTGCTTGGTCCAAATGCTTTTGAATTGGACTTAGCTTTTTCTCGAGCATTCGGTCCATTTCGTTCACCCAAAATTGGAAGTCATCGGCGGAGAGTTCTTCTTGAAACATGTTTATTGCTGAAAAGAAAGAATGTTATAAAGAAAGAAAATAAATACAAAATTTAAAATGCCTTACCACAAAAAAAACCTCACAAGTCACTCACAAAGAAAATTCGCTCACACTCGTGTTTTACTCGTATAAGGATTTTTCTTTGATGTAACACTCGTGCCTTCTACCGCTCTTTCTCGCTCTCGCAAGTTCGTACTTCGTTTTGAAAGGACTTATTGTGGCTTGAGGGTCGGCTTCAAAGTGGGTAACAAGGGATTGATGTCAGGTATAGGGGAGGCTTAAAGACAAAGAAAACAAAAGTATGTGTGGCGTTAGGTGAAAAGGGAAATACCAAATGATGGTAGAAGGAAAAAAAAATTTTGAGGGTTGGGGTAGGAAGATGAGGAGGTTGGAAATGAGAGTCTTGAGATCAGAATCAGAAGAGATGAAAATCAAAGCAAAAAACTTTCAAACTTCTCACACTTTTTTTTTCGTATTTTTTATCTCCTTTTTTTACATCAAATACAATATAATGTAACACAAGAAATGAAAATTACAACTTTGAACTTTTTTTTATTTTTTTTATTTCTTCACGAACCTATTCTGGCTTCACGTACGTTGTCAAAAATCCTCATTTGGTAGCTCTGATACCAGATGATACAGTCCGCCTCGGGAAGAGTCGAAATGTATGCGAGTTGCCCAATCATCTACGAGGAGGAGATAAGCCTTTCGGGAAATAATCAGAAAATATGGATGAGTTTGCGGAAGCTTAAGTGAATTTGTTTAGAAGATGGTTTAAGTTAGGAATGGAGGTGTTTAAGTGTGGGAATGATTCGGATATGGAGAAGGATAGGTTCAGTTTTATGATGAAAGAAGATGGATAAAGGTTAGGTGATATTTTGATAGTTTGGTGGAAATGGAGAATAGGACTTAAACAAGAAGCGATTCAACACTCGAAGGTGTCACCCCGATTTCTATAGTGTTTAAGGTGAAAATATGGAAATCGATGATGGACCAAAGACCCGTTACTTAGTGAAGTAAGAACCAATGGTATAATGGTATGGAAGAGTACGATTGACGCCACAGCAAGCTTGATAAGTCGAATCGAAACTCAAATGCAACGAAGAGGAGATAAAACTCACTCAAGAACATAAGTTCATAAAATATATCAAAGTTCAACAACCTTTTTACAAATGAAAAACAACAACTATTTATAGTGATAATCTAGGTAGCCGAATGGCCAACTTAGGAACTTAATAGCTAAGTAAAATTAGTCTAGAATGAGCCTAGAAAGTTCCAGAATTAAAACACTAAAGTGCTGGAGCTAAATTCAGCTAATTTGGAGCCCAATGGTCGGTTTCTAGAAGGGCTAATGAACTTGAACGAATTTGGAGCTTGAAGAGTGCAATGCACTTGTCTAGGTGCGTCCTTGAGCTTAAATGAACTCAATTAAATGGGTCTTGTTCAGCTGAATGTAATATCAAAAGGCACCTTCAAAATTAAGCAAATGAACTTGAAGGATGAATGCATGAATTGGTTGAAACATCATGTTGCTTCATTTGATGCATTCATGCACACTTAGCCTTGAAGAAAGCCATAATGCCATGAATGTGCAGCCCTTTAGTACTCCTACATCTCCCTTGGCCAAATGAGGCTTTAATATGCTAGAATACTTGAATTGATTGTGTAAAAATTCACCTCCCTTGTGGCCAACGTCCTTGCACCTTAATAAATGGCAGAATATTCATGCATGGAAGAAGAATAGTTTGTTCTAGATGCTGGTTGGTACATGTACAAATTTCCCATGCATTTATCTTCCAATTTGTCCATAAATATGGTCCATGCACCTTCAATTACATGAACAATCAGCAGCTTACTTTGCATGAACGTCCCACATGCATGTGTCCATTGAATGCCGTCCATACATTGAACCTAATATGCATGAATCTTGCATCAATTCGGCTGCACCTTGAAGACACCAATGGATGAACATTCTTTCATGAACCTGGTCATTCATGTATGTTCCCTTGCCTTGCTTTAATTCATACATGAACCGTCCCATGCAATTCACCAGCCCATGCATGTAACTTGGCTGAAAAACTCCTTCATGCATTCGGCCACATACAGTGCACCTAGGTGCATGCATCTCTTTAATGCTTCATGTACATTCGTCTGTACCTACAAAAGGGAATGAATGCATATTAAATCAAGCCAAATAAGTTGAATAACAATTAAACATAACCATGACACATTAATGGACGTTTTAGACAACTTAATGACACCATTTAGGACACTTTGAATTTCGGCAGCCCCTATTTAAACCAAAAAAACTGCACATTTAATTTAACTTTAAAACTACTTAAAAACATGTAATAAAATGTGACAAAATTAATTTAAGCTTAAACAAATGAAATCCAACACTAAATTAATTATTTAGACATATTTAATTTGCTGTAGGAATTTTAATAAATTAAAGACTTAATTTGAGCTCAATGAGCTAAAGTGAGCTCGAGTGAGCTCAAATTGAGCTCGAATGAGCTAATCCGACTCAATTTGGAAGTGCACCAAGATGCACACTAGCTCCACGGCACTTGGGTTCAATGACCCGAGCTCATTAGTTCACAAAATGTTGGAGGCCTTGGGCATGCCCGTATCAGGTTCTTTCTTGTTTCAACCATCAATCCATTCATCCAACTATTTTTCTTCAACCCAGGTTGCTGCCCTTTTCTAAAATATAACCATTTTACCTTTCTTTTAAACAAATCAAACGATACTCCTTCATAGACGATCGGGCAAATTCATATATGACTCGACTCACCCCGAGGCGGATTGTATCAACAGAAGAGGGGAAAAAGAAAAGCACTTGAGTTGAGACCCAAAAGGAGAAGAAAAGATGCACTAAAGGTCCCCAACAACCAGTACCGTAAAAAGAAGAAAGCAAAACAAATACCTCCAATACCAAAAGAGAATTCGGCTACCCAAAATGCTCCAAATGCTGAAATGCCTATTCCCTAATGCTCTTAGCCGAAATTAGCCTAATCAACACCCCCCATTCGGCTACCACATTCCCTCAAGCTCAACTCCCTAATTTCCTCCCTAGATTACTCCTTGATTTACTCCAACCATCCATTCAAATTCAAAATCAAATTCCAACCACTATGACCAAGTCAATTCCCTTCTTTTACCAAGCCTTCAACCAACTCCAAGTGTTTGAATCTAAATCCATCTCTTACCATCCCCATGTAGTAAAATAACAACTATTTGCTTGCACTGGGACTCGACGCCAAGCCCCTTTCATTGATCAAATACGCCACTTGCCTCCTTGCCGTCCAACTCCTTATGTCACATCCTTAATTAAGTATAAGGTCTATAGGCCCAAGGTCCAGGTTCCTTTAGAAGTAAAAACAAAATAAATTGCAAGAGCCAAGATTTGAACCCATGCTCCCTTACAACCTTAATGATGCCACAACCACTAGACCACTCACTTCCTTGTATCATTTTCTTAACACAATATTTTAAAAAGGCCTACTTCCAAGTATCCAGGGCTTTACCTACTTAAAGAAAAATTTACTAAAGCCGAGATTGAACCAAGGACTTCTCCAACATTTCTGGGACCCTTAACCACGTAAAACAAGACTTCATTTATTCCACCTTTAGCACAATAAATATTCTTGTACCGACTTCCTAATGCTCTCCAAGCCCAAGGCCCACTTCTTCTGAGCCCCAAAATTCGGGGTGTTACAAAGTATGCATCATAAATAATGACATGCATTATGTAACTCCCATGTTAGTTTAAGTTTGCATCATTAAATTAAGTCTTGCATTTGTTCATTTAGTTTGCATTTCAAACCATGCATTTAAACATCTTAGTTTAATAAATGAGTTGTTGGACATTTATTCAACTCATCTTAGTTTAATTAATAAGTGTTTTTATTGAACTTCATTTAATAAGATGCTTATTTAATTAATCTAGTTACTAGGATAATTTAATGGAGCAAGAGTTTAAGTTTATTTAATTCTGCTTCTTTAATTAAACTAGTTGCTGCATTAATTGATGTCTTTACTTTTAGTTCATTTATTGAAGTCAAGTGTTTAATGTGTTTGAGTTTAATTAGTGTTTAATTGTGTTTAATAAGTTCATTTTAATGTGTTTATTGAAGGTGTCTCTTCACTTACAACTCAAGTACATTTCAAGGTCATACAACTTAATTGAAGTGACTTTTTAGGTGACTTTTGGTTACAAATGAAGTGGTTGTTACAAGATGATGTGAGCTCGCCCAACAAGCTTGGAGTCAACCTTTGAAGTCGCCTCGTGTCCCATCACTCGCCTCCCGTGCTAAGAAGTTCCAAGAAGTCAGAGCAAGTTACGTTGGTGAGTATGGGAAGATGAAGTTGCCGAACACAAAATATCCAGCTCAGCTAATTTGATTCGCACCTTCCTACAAGCTGACTTAGTTCATGATGGCTTATCTCAGCTCCCTTCGGCACCCAACTAGCTCAATGAGCTGAATATGTTCTAATATCAAATAAATATAATTAGTTTAGTTAGTTAGTTCAGCTCAAGTCAATTAATTAAATAAATTTGGACAATTTAATTAGTAAGTATTAAATATGCATTTTAATTAATGTGTGTTTTAATTGTGTCTTAAATTTAGACATAAATTTATTATGTCTAGTTTAATTACACAAGTTTAATGTGTCTTAGTCTATTTATTATGTCTCAAATTTATTTTGCTAGCCGAATTTAATGTATGTGCTGCTACTTTTCAGACGAATTAATTGAGACTCTAAAGCATGTTTCTTTTTCGTGACTTGCAGCAACCATTAAGGGGCAAGCATGGGATGGATTAAATGAGCTGATTGCTCAGCTTCTAAAGCCTCTTCTTGTGTTCAGCAAAAGCACCATTAATGTGCTGTATTTTTGGCTGGATTTAATACTATGCTAGAGCCTTTTCGGGAATACAAAGGGACAAAGCTCTTCTTTGCTTTCCCATGCGTGTACATCCATTTAAATGAATGTTGGTGTTGGAACAACAACCACATTTAATTGTTGCTGGCTGAATTAAAGGATAGGGACAAGCTTGGATGGCATTTAAGGGCATGCTGGACAAGGGGGTGACGTTTAGGCTCTCCAAGGCACCTTTTCATGAAAAGTCGCATGGAGTTAATAAGCTGCTGGTTGCTTCATGCGTGAACACCCATTAAAGGAATGTTGGAGTTCTTTTTCGTGAACATAAAAGACCAAGCATTAAAGTTTGGCTGAAGCATTTTGAGAGCATTAAAAGAGGGCTGATGTGCATGTTTCCAAGGAGGCAAATTGTGGAGTGCAAAGGACTAAGTTCTTTCATTAATTTCGGCACTTTTGAAGCCTAAAAGCTGCCCATATTTTGGCCAAGGTGCATGCCTAATCAAGGATGGCCATTGATCTTTCCAAGACGCCATCAATGCCAAGTTAAAGGCCAAAACCTAATGAAGACACCTATAGCCAAGATCATCCGAATTTTTTTTCATTCTAGAAGCTATCTATTCATATTCTTAAGCCTAGATTGGTCTAGAATGTTTTTAAGAAGTAGCTTAGAAATTTCCTTCAACTTAAGGGCTAAGAAACGTCCCATTTAATGTCACAAAGGGGTCCATTCGGCTGACCATGCTATAGCCTATAAATAGGCCATGTAACTATCATTTTTGGGGCCAATGAACAATATTATAATTTGTGAGTTTGTTTTCAACTCTCAACTCTCTCCAAAGACTTGTTGACTTATCAAGCAAACACTTGTGGCGTCATCCTTGTCTTTGTATCAAACTTATCACTTTGTAACCCCAAAGTGTGGCGTTCATTATACCGAGGTTCCTATCATTTGTTGATAGTGGGTCGAGGTTCCATTAACTTACCGTAGCCTTCCATCAAACCCTTATCCAACCTAAGTGTTTTCTTAAGACTCGGGTTAATACATTTCATTGTATTAGTTTGGCTTGAACCTTAGTTTAAATATTCCCTAAAACTATCCATAATTTCTTGTTCATCACCAACCGTTTGAGCTTAAGCCTATTCCTTCATAACCCATTGTTATTCCGAAATCCCAACTTACTCCAATTTACGGTCGGGCATATTCTACGACTCGACTTCAACGCAGTGAGTTCGTATCAAGTTGGTATCAGAGCAAGTTAAATTTGAGTAAGCATCGACGTTCTTGGAATTCCCGGGATTAAGTTCGTAAGTTGAAAAAAAAAGGCAAAAAAAATCGAAATAAAAAAAATTCAAAGTTGTAATTTCGTTTCTATTGTATTTGTTTTCATGTATTTGAAGTGAAAAAAAAAGGTCAAAAAAATAAAAAATAAATATATGAGTTAAAAAAAAAGGTGAAGTTTTCGTGTGAAAGTTTTTACAAGTTCTTGTTCATTTTCACCCTTCTTAACCCCACCCCTTCAAAACCACTACACCACACCCAAAATTTTCTTTGTTTCAACCGACCCGATACCCAAAATTTTCTTTTACTTAGCCTCCCCTATTTGCCCTTTTCTTTTGTTTTAGCCTACCCGATACCCTAACGTTTACCCTTGTTACCCACTTGAAGCTGACCCTCAAGCCGCAATAAGTCTTTCGAAACAAAGTACGAAATTGTGAGAGCGAGAGAGAGCGGTAAAAGGCACGAGTGTTACATTATAGAAAAAGCCGATTCTGAGTGTAAACACGAGTGGAGTGAATTTTCTTTCTGAGTGATTGGTGAAGTTTTTGTGGTAAGGTATTTACTTTTGTTTTATTTTGAGCACTAACATTTTTTTTAGCAACAAAGTCATGTCTTGCGAAGAGTTCACCGAATCGGAGATCCAATACTTGGCACAAGAAATGCGAAGAATGGTGAATTCAAAATTCGACAAGTTGCATGAAAGATTGAATCGTGTGGAACAAGGAGCCTGCTATGAACGAGACGCTTCAAGGTGAAAAATAGAACCGAGAACCCCACGGAGATATACCCCCGAATATTACTTAAAGAAGTCCCGACGTGATTCTTTTTTGCCATCGATTCCGAGACGAGAAGTTGACTATGATTCTTACTCCTTCCAAGACGATGAGCCAGTTGATCGATATAGCTGTTCAGAAACTTCAAAGAAAATATCCACGAAGTATTTTTCCAGAAGAACCACTACCGATGACTATTCGAGAGGTGACTATTATCGAGAGTCCTACTCCACAAGGCCGTCAAGATGGAGAGAAGAAAGTTATGAGTTTGATTCTTTTCAAGGCGACGAACGGGAGAGTACAAGTTATTTGACGTATGATTCAAAGAAGTCACGATCGAAGAACCTCTCACAAAGGATAGCAAATGATTTCTACGAGAAAATGACTTCTTTCTTTGAGTCAAACCCTTCTCTTTTCGACTCTTTTGTAACATCTACAAGTTGTAACAAAATCGAAAAAGAATGTGAAAAAGAGTGTGAAAAAAAAGAAAGAGAATTCGAGATCATGAGAGAAAAAGAAAGTGAAGAAAGAAAAATTGAAATTGAGATTGAGATTGAGAAAGAAATTGAGATAGAAAAGAGAGAGAAACAAAAGAAAAAGATATTGAAAAGGAAACGAAAGAAAAGAATGAGCGAGAAAAAGAGAGAGTTGATTCAACTAACTCATCGGAATTTTGTTCTTCTTCTGTTTCTTCTCTTCAGGTTTTTGAGAAACCGAGTGACGATTACCAACTTCAGTACCTTCTCGACGAGCGACGTTTTTCCTTGATTGAAAAAGGTAAATTTGAATCACCCGAATCGGAAGGTAAGGAAGGTAAGTCTTATGAAATTCAATCGCCACCAAATTTTTCTCATCGCTTGTGATTATATGGATAATTTCGTCATTGGCCATCCCTCGAATAATTGTGATGTTTTAAACAATGATAAGACGACTTTATTCCATAATGGTCATTGTGATGCAAAGTACGACGGTGGAGTAACAAATGTCCAACAAGTGCAAGACGCGAGTAAGTATGACGATGACTTTTCTCTTAATCCCAATTTGTTTGATTGTGGATATTACGAGTTTTGTTCATTGTCCAATATGGAAACTTTGAGTTGTTGCAAATCGGTTCTAAAACATGTTAAGAGTTTTGATTGCTTGATCTTGAGTTTGCACAATTCCTATTGGTTTAACAAGTTTGATTTTTCAAAACTAATGCCACATTTTGTTTTAAATAATCAAACGCATGTTTTTAAACCGGGAATTCATTCTGATTTGCTTTGTGGGAAATTCAAGTATCATCAGGTATGTTTGAAAGATTCCTATCATTTCGATACTTGTCTTCTGATTAAGGTAACGAATTTTGTCAACTTTTTGTTCAATTTTTATTCGTTCCTTAAATAATTCTTGTGGTTGCACTTGAAATTCACGTTCCATTTGAAAAGTGCTGATTCAAACACGAAGCTCCGATTGTACTATTTGCCCAAAGAGAGAAGGTTTGTATTGCGCGACCAAGGTAAGAATGTCCTTTGCCTTTCTGAGCATCAAGGTAAGCCTTCTAAATCTTTTGATGCATTGTGGCCCTCTTTGAATGGTGAAAAACTTTGCGCTGCTGATTTCGTTGTTGTAAAACATTTAGATCATTACATGCTTAATCATTCTATTTTGCCTATTTGTGATCTACCTATTTTCTTGATTGATAAAAGGATTCTTACGTTTGACCATTTTGATAAATCTCGTATGAAAGAGTCCATATATCGATCAAAGCTTGATACTGATGTACGAAGTCGTGAGCCATGTGAAACATTTCGAGTATCTATTTGTGATGTTTATGTTTATCATCGGAATCATTATTCGCATGATCATTTTGTTTTGCGGAATCCGTTTAAATCATATGCATGTTTCGAGGATTATTCCATCTTGTTTCAAAAATTTGACAAAGCTTTGTTCCTTTTGTATGATAATGTGTTTATGCCCGACTACATACGATCTATTTGTCTTGTTTTGCTTATAATTGGATTGCAAGTTTGTTTGAAACCAATCTTGTTAATTCATGTCTATCGTGTTCAGGTATCGCAATTATCATCCGTCCCGTTTGATCAGGGAAAACCGAGTCAAAAAATTTTTGTTTGGAAAATCAACAGGTCGATTCGAGGACGAATCGCCTTGAAGAGGGGGGATGATGTGAGCTCGTCCAACAAGCTTGGAGCCGAACCTTTGGAGCTGCCCTCAGGTCCCATCACTCGCGCCCGTGCTAAGAAGTTCCAAGAAGCTGTAGCAAGTTACGTTGGCTGAGTATGGGAAGATGAAGTTGCCGAACACAAAATACCCAGCTCAGCTAATTTGATTCGCACCTTCCTACAAGCTAACTTAGTTCGTGATGGCTTATCTCAGCTCCCTTCGGCACCCAACTAGCTCAATGAGCTGAATATGTTCTAATATCAAATAAATATAATTAGTTTAGTTAGTTAGTTCAGCTCAAGTCAATTAATTAAATAAATTTGGACAAATTAATTAGTAAGTATTAAATATGCGTTTTAATTAATGTGTGTTTTAATTGTGTCTTAAATTTAGACATAAATTTATTATGTCTAGTTTCATTACACAAGTTTAATGTGTCTTAGTCTATTTATTATGTCTCAAATTTATTTTGCTAGCCGAATTTAATGTATGTGCTACTATTTTTCAGACGAATTAATTGAGACTCTAAAGCATGTTTTTTTCGTGACTTGCAGCAACCATTAAGGGGCAAGCATGGGACGAATTAAATGAGCTGATTGCTCAGCTTCCAAAGCCTCTTCTCATGTTCAGCATAAGCACCATTAATGTGCTGCATTTTTTGCCAGATTTAATACTATGCTGGAGCCTTTTCGGGAATACAAAGGGACAAAGCTCTTCTTTGCTTTCCCATGCGTGTACATCCATTTAAATGAATGTTGGTGTTGGAACAACAACCACATTTAATTGTTGCTGGCCGAATTAAAGGATGGGGACAAGCTTGGATGGCATTTAAGGGCATGCTGGACAAGGGGGTGACGTTTAGGCTCTCCAAGGCACCTTTTCATGAAAAGCCGCTTGGAGTTAATAAGCTGCCGGTTGCTTCATGCGTGAACACCCATTAAAGGCATGTTGGAGTTCTTTTTCGTGAACATAAAAGACCAAGCATTAAAGTTTGGCTGAAGCATTTTGAGAGCATTAAAAGAGGGCTGATGTGCATGTTTCCAAGGAGGCAAATCGTGGAGTGCAAAGGACTAAGTTCTTTCATTAATTTCGGCACTTTTGAAGCCTAAAAGCTGCCCATATTTCAGCCAAGGTGCATGCCTAGTCAAGGCTGTCCATTGATCTTTCCAAGACACCATCAATGCCAAGTTAAAAGCCAAAACCGAATGAAGACACCTATAGCCAAGATCAGCCGATTTTTTTTTCATTCTAGAAGCTATCTATTCATATTCTTAAGCCTAGATTGGTCTAGAATGTTATTAAGAAGTAGCTTAGAAATTTCCTTCAACTTAAGGGCTAAGAAACGTCCCATTTAATGTCACAAAGGGGTCCATTCGGTTGACCATGCTATAGCCTATAAATAGGCCATGTAACTATCATTTTGGGGGCCAATGACCAATATTATAATTTTATTAATTTGTGAGTTTGTTTTCAACTCTCAACTCTCTCCAAAGACTTGTTGACTTATCAAGCAAACACTTGTGGCGTCATCCTCGTCTTTGTATCGAACTTATCACTTTGTAACCCCAAAGTGTGGCGTTCATTATACCGAGGTTCCTATCATTTGTTGATAGCGGGTCGAGGTTCCATTAACTTACCGTAGCCTTCCATCAAACCCTTATCCAACCTAAGTGTTTTCTTAAGACTCAGGTTAATACATTTCATTGTATTAGTTCGGCTTGAACCTTAGTTTAAATATTCCCTAAAACTATCCGTAATTTCATGTTCATCACCAACCGTTTGAGCTTAAGCCTATTCCTTCATAACCCATTGTTATTCCGAAATCCCAACTTACTCTAATTTACGATCGGGCATATTCTACGACTCGACTTCAACGCATCGAGTTCGTATCACAGGGGATGTTTAATACATCAATTAAGGAGTTTTAAGGAGCATTTTAACTCCTCTTAAATTTGGCAGCAACCTCTTTCACCTACCAGTAGTTTTTGCTCTTTTAAAGATGAAAACAAGCATTCAAAACACCATTTAGTTGCTGGTGTCTTTTCGGCTAGCCAAGGGACAACTCAAGAGACATTTTAAGCATTTAAGGATGATCATTCAAGATGAATTAAAGTGAATTCAAGCATGGAGTAAATTGTTACAAGAATATCAAGAGTCTTGAGTTTAATTTCAGTTTTAATTAGCACATTAAGATGTGACCTTTCAGCTAGCTTTTCTATCCTTATAAATATGTGTAACCAACCATTTTGAAAGGGAACTTTCAACTTTTGAACTTTGATAAAGTTTTATGAACATTTTGTTCACGAGTGAGTTTACCTCCTCTCCTATTTCGTACAAGTCTTGTTTGACTTATCTAGCATTGCTAGTGGCATCTTCCCGACTTGTTTGAACTTATCACCAGCCTTGGTGTGGCATTCATTCTACTATCTCCATCCTACCACCTTAACAACATAAGAAACGGGGTGACACTACGATATAGTGTTGAATCTTTCTTCCGTTAAGTTCGTTATCCATCCCCATCAATTATCCATATTACTTATCTTTGTTATTTTTGTTAAACCGAGTCTACTACATCTTTCTAAACCTACCATTCTTTTCTAAACCACTTTGTTAGCTTCCGCATATCTTAGCCAAACTTGCATTTTCAACGCATCGAACATTCTCCTCGTCGACGATCGAGTAACTACGTGAAACGAATCGATTAACCCAGGCTGGATCACATCATTTGGTATCAGAGCTATAAAAACGAGGAGCACCGACGTTCATCGAGTAATCCCGAAGTAGGTTCGTAAAAAAAATTTGAAATTAAAAAAATCAAGTTGTAATTTCTTTATATTGTATCTAGTTTGTGCATTTGAAGTACAAAAAAGTGAAAGAAAAAAAAAAGGAAAATACGAAAATATTAAAAAAAAAGTGTGAAGTTTTTGAAAGTTTGTATTTCATCTCAGCACTTCTTTCCCGATCTTCAAAGCCATCATTCTACCCTCATCCTTCTACCCCGATCATCAAAACCTTTCTACCATCATTTGGTTTCACCCTTCCCACCCCAAACGCCACACTTAACCCCACACTTATTTTTGTTTCAGCCTACCCTACACTTAAACATCTATCCCTTACACCCATTTTGAAGCCGACCCCAAAGCTGCTAATAGGTCTATACGAGACAACCTACGAAATTATGAGACAAGGTCGAGTGGAAAAAGGCAAGAGAGAGTGAGTCCATTTGAGAGAAGAAAAAGACATAAAACGAGTAAAACACGAGTGGAGTGAATTTTTTTCTTCCCGAGTGACTTAGTGAGTTCTTGTGGTGAGGTAATCATTTTCTATTTTGTTTTTTTTTTTTGCATTTCTCCTTTTTAGCAAATAATAATGTCTCAAGAAGAGATTTCCGCGTTTGATTTTCAATAATTATTGGAAGAAATGGAAAGCATGCTCGACCGCAAGATTAAGCCAATTCAAGACAAGCGAGAACCTCGAGCAACAACTCGACGAAAGCAAACTCCAACAAGTCAGAAAATGGAGTCACGACTATCACGAAGACACCTTCCCGATGACTATTCGAGAAGAGATTCTTATCGGGATTCCTATCCAACAAGGTCGTCGAGACAAAGAGAAGAAATTTTTGAGTTCGAGACTCTTCGAGATAACAAACGAGGAAGTACGAGTTATCCTTCGTACGCTTCAAAGACATCACGCACGAAGGAACGTACTTGAAAAATTGATCGAGAAATTAGCGAGAATACTTTCTCTTCCTTTGAGCAAAACATCCATCTTTTTGATTCTTTTGTATCACCTTCATGTTGTAATCAAATCGAAAAAGAATACGAAAGAAAAGAAAAAGAAAAAGAAAAAGAAACTGAAAAAGAAAAAGAAACTGAAAAAGAAAAAGAGATTGAGAAAGAAATTGAAGAAAAAGAAGAGAGTGTAAAAGAAACGAGTGATGTTGAAAAAAAATGAGAGAAAAAGAGGCAAAAGAACAAGAAAAAATGAGGAATTTGTTTACTAACATAGATGTGAAATTGCCTCGTTGTGTCTAGGGTCCCCTCTTGAATAATTTACAACATATATATGCAGGTTCTTTTTCCATTGAATCTTTCTTTATGAAATGAACTATTTGAATTGATTTTTTTATTTAGTTCCTTCTTTTATTACCCCTCAATATTCTGAAACTATATATATGCAAGCCATGTTCATAACTCAATCAGTTTGGTAAGCAATTGCATTGCTTTTAACTTATATATGGGGCATATTTAAATGCAATGTTATGTTGCATTTAGGGTACAGATTTAGAGTTATAACCTCCAAGAACAAAAAGAAAAACTGTTTCTGAAATATCGAACGATAACCTTCAACTTCAATACCTTTCTGATGAAAGACGCTTTCGTATGATCAGCATAGGTAAGGTTGAAGATGAAATCGAACTACATGAGTTCGAATGTAAGCGAGGTAAGGAATTTTTAACAACCGAGTCATGGCAATCAGGTTTGAACGTTGTTGAAAATGACTAATTTTTAAAAAGTTTCCCTTATTTTCGTTCGATTGATTGCTATTCTTTGAATGTGGTTGATGTTGTTTGGTATGATCGACAAACCAAAAATTTGATTTTGCATGATAACGGGTTCTCACGAAAAATAAATAAATTCTTCGATCATTTTGTGCATCAACTACTGCCTTGTGAAAATTCCATGCATTGGTGCAAATTTATTTTGAAATAGGTGACGAGTTTTGATTGTACGTTTTTGAGTATGCACCACTCCTTTTGGATTAACGTGTTTGAATTATCGAAACCGTTGCTACATTTTGACATAAGTAATCAAACTCATATTTTTAAACCGGGAATTTGTTTTGATTCATTTTTGCAGGAAAAACTAGCAACTTAAAGTTTGTACGAATAATTTCTATACTTGGTTTTTGAATAAGGAAACGAGGTATGAAAAATTTATTTTCCCTTTTAATGCGTTCCTTAAACAATTTTTGTGGTTGTCCATGAAGTTTGCGTTTCATTTGGAAAAAGCTAGTTCAACCACGAAGCTTCGACTAGACTATAATCCCGATGAGAGAAGGTTTGTGTTAAATGGAAAAGGTAAAATCGATCCTTATCCTTCTGTTCAACAAGGTAAGACGCTTGAAACTTTTGGCCCATTACAGCAATTTATCAAATTGGCCCATTAAGCAGATTATCAGATTTGGCCCATTTAACAAAATATCAGATTGGCCCATTTAGCAAAATATCAGATTGGCCCACTTTAGCAAAATATCAGATTGGCCCATTTATCAAAATATCAGATTGGCCCATTTATCAAAATATCAGATTGACCCATTTATCAAAATATCAAATTGGCCCATTTATCAAAATATCAAATTGGCCCATTTATCAAAATATCAGATCGGCCCATTTATCAAAATATCAGATTGGCCCATTTATCAAAATATCATATTGGCCTATTTATCAAAATATCAGATGGGCCCATATAGCAAAATACCAGATCGGCCCATCTAGCAAAATACCAGATCGGCCCATTAAACGATTTTGTAATTCGGCCCTTTAGGGGCATTTTCGTAATTTTGACCCATAGGGGCATTTTTGTAATTTCGATAATTTACCCACTAAGGGTAATTCGGTAATTTCGCAACCTAAGGGTATTTTGGAAATTTCGCAACCTAGACTTAACTACTAATGTGGAGCATAAAAATCCCAGAAACCGTATCAGAACACCCCAAACCCGGCCAACACGCTACGACCGAACTGCATGTCACAGGGTAAAAGAAAAAAAAACTCTTTTGAGAAAAGTCGCTTTGTCGGTCCTTGTTTTGGAAAACCGCTTTGATTTCATGAAATCTGAGTGAGTTTAAAATAGTAAAGTTAAAAACTGCTTTTGTATTTGAACATAGAGAAAACTTAATTTGGAGAAAGTCTGAGTTAGTTTGTTGTCTTCATTTGTTTATTATTACCCGATGGTAAAGTTTGGAAAATCCCGATAAGATGTATAATTTTTGAAAATGTTGATTTTACAGGTTATTTGAGCATGCTATGTTATGTAACTTAAGCGTAATATGATAAACATAAAAGCAGAAAAAAAAACCCAAAATAATAAATTTCAGCGGCCTTATTACAAATGCAAAACCAGATTTAAAAGTAAATTAACCCAAAATAGTAATTGAAATAAAACCCGAAAAATATATAGCGCATGGCCACCTCGAGTCCACCCGGCTCCACATCCGCGATCTATGCCTCATCTACAAAAAGTAAGAGAAGGGGTGAGTCACCGAGACTCAGTGCATAAATCCCCATCCCGATAATAACAAGGCACCTACACAATTCATAAGTCAATATGCAAATCATGCAAACCCAACCTAACCATCCGAACTCCTGTGTCTACCCCGTGTGGTCAAAACCACTGGTGACCGTAGTCACAAATCATATAAGTGTGGTCAAAACCACTGGTGACCGTAGTCACAAATCATATGGTAGGGCCAACCCACCGTGTGGTCAAAACCACTGATGACAATCCCGTAATCAATCATGTGGGGCCAACCCACTGTGGTACCAACCCACTGGGACGAGTCACAATAATCCATGTGTGGTCAAAACCACTCGGTGGTCAAAACCACCGAGACTTAATCACGAATCATATGGAAAGGTGGCCAACCCACTCAGTGGTCAAAACCACCGTGACAGTCTAAATCATCCTCCCCTCCTCTCAACATACCCATCATCATGAACACATTTTCCATGGCATAATGACATGTTTATAATGCAAATATCACATAGCATAGCATAAACAAATGGTATAACTGCATATATCGATAATCAATCAACAAGGGACTTACCCGAAGCCCACGCTCATACCCACAAGGATAACACACCGATTTCAAAAGTTATTTCGGCTTTTAACGGTAAACATAATTAGCACATTACTTATGAAGTGTGTAAGAGATACACACCTGATCACGCGCAAAACTACACTCTCCACGTCGATACTGTCCTTAATCGACACTACCACGATTTGTCTACTCTCCTGCTCGAATGCTGGCCCACACCCCGGTGGCCAGTCACGAACCGCTGAGACCGCCCTCTTCTTGAACTTAGGGGCTGGGGTCTCGGATCTAGCCCCACTTACTGCTTGATTAGCCTTTGAATCCATAATACCCTTGTCACTAAATCGGATTAACACAGCAACTAACTTAAAATAAAGTTAACCCGAAAGAGTAGATCTTTACCTAGATCGAAAATACCCGAGCTTTTAGGCTTAAATCACAAGCCACCCAAATCCCGGAGATCCATAGAATGCGGCTACACTCCTTCCTACAATAGGCCAAACTCATCACCATAGATCCAATAGCCATTCGGCATCAACATAAATCCCAAAATAAAATAACTTGAACCAAAAGAGATCGTCTCCCTTACCTTAGACTGACAGATTCAGCCACCAACCAGCAAGCTTCGGCACACACTAGAGATGTTTAGGGATTTTGGCTACTTCACAAAATAGAACAAAGAAAGAGAGTTTAAGATTTCGATCTACGAAGAATAGAGAAATGAAAGTAGAGAAAACGGCAAGTGAGATTTCGGCACTAGCTGAATCGGTTGAAGAAAAGAAGAAGAAACAATACTTACCAGGAAGATTCGGCTATGGATCCAAAAGAGAAGAAAAGAAGAAATCGCAAGAGGGAGAGGGATGATGGTTTCGAATAGAAGAAAAGAAGAAGATTTGTGTATTTTGGCACAATGAGATTGAAGGAAAAGAAAGAAATCGAATGGGGAAAAGAATGTTGATTTCGGCTTTTGAGCAAAATAGAGAAAAGAAAGTAGAGAGAATTCAGCTTGACCTTTGAGAGAAATGAAATGCGCAAAAATGCTATGAAATTTCGGTTTGACACAAGATAGGAGAAAAGAATTCGGCTAAGACTTGCACAAAGGAAAAAAATAGAAGAAAGAGTTCCAAAAGCACTCCCCTAGCTAGCCGATTATAGCCACTCCCCAAGGCACATTCGGCCACCACCTAAGGAACCCAAAGCTGAATGCTTCCCTTGCCCACAACACCTTCAAAATTTCGGCTAAACACATCCTAACTCCCCTCAAACACATGCCGTCCCCTTCATCCCTCCTTGAATTTCTCTCTTCCACTCATTCAAACGAATTTGAATGAGTCAAACTCCTATAATTCCTCCTCTCCCCACATTTTGAGTTTGTTGACTCAATCCACATCCATCCAACAGAGTCCTTCCTGAGTCCATCTCCTCCTTGCTCCTGGCGTCAAAAATAAATGTAGAAAGAGAGTTTTCCGCAGCTCGAACCAAGGCCCTCTTAGCTCCCTGTGGCATCACCTCCCCAAGCCTCAGTAGCGCCTCCCTTGCCACTTTTCCACTGGCTTATTTGTGTCAAGACACTCCAACCATTCCTCTTATCACCTAACCCCCTTGGCTCCCCCTTCCAAGTCTTCAAAACAAAAATTTTTACCATGACTCAGGCCTTCCTCGAGCTCATGCCTGGACCCCCAAAAAACCCTAAACTAGCACAACCAACATATTATCACATGCAACACACAAAGAATGCAGAGACCCCGATTTAAGGATGTTACAGTTCTACCCCCCTTAAAAATAATTTCGGCCTCGAAATTACCTAGTCAAAAGAGTTGAGGGTATTGCTGCCACATCACATCCTCTGGTTCCCACGTGGCCTCTTCCGTACCATGGTTCCGCCATAATACTTTCACCAAAGGAACTGACTTCTTACGCGGAACTTTGACATCTCGCTCCAAAATCCGCACTGGTTCCTCCTCGAAAGACAAGTCTGAGCTCACCTCTATCTCCTCCACTGACACAATATGTGACGGATCTGATCGATAGCGCCTAAGCATGGAGACATGAAATACATCATGAATCTGACTTAACTCCGATGGCAACTTGAGCTGGTAAGCTACTGGTCCCACTCGCTTCAACACCGTATACGGCCCGATAAATCTAGGGCTTAGCTTGCCCTTCCGACCAAACCTCAACACTTTCTTCCACGGCGATACCTTCAGAAAGACCTTGTCACCCACTGCGAACTCTATATCCCTACGTTTGAGATCGGCATAAGACTTCTGCCTGTCCGACGCTTCCTTCGCATTTGAGCCCGAATCACCTTAACCTTATCCTCTGTTTCAGCAACCAACTCCGGACCCAACATCTACCGTTCACCCAATTCTGTCCAACACATAGGAGTACGACACTTCCGTCCATATAATGCCTCATATGGTGCCATCTGGATACTCGCTTGATAACTGTTGTTGTACGCGAACTCTGCCAATGGTAGATATTCCTCCCAACTACCACTGAAATCCAGGACACAAGCCCTTAACATATCTTCTAGGATTTGAATTACCCTTTCTGACTGTCCGTCCGTCTGCGGATGAAAAGCCGTGCTGAATTCCAACCTCGTACCTAATGCCTGATGCAATGCTTTCCAGAACCTTGACGTGAATCTGGGATCCCTATCTGAAATAATCGACACCGGCACCCCATGTAATCGCACTATCTCCGCTACATACAACTTAGCCAGCCTTTGTAGTGAATAATCAACCCAAACTGGTATGAAATGGGCCGACTTTGTCAGACGATCAACAATTACCCAGACTGAATCCTTCTTGCTAGGCGTAAGGGGTAGCCCACTGACGAAATCCATCGTAATCCTTTCCCACTTCCACTGCGAAATCTTTACCGACTGCAACAAACCCGACGGTAATTGGTGCTCAGCTTTAACTTGCTGGCACGTTAGGCACTTACTCACAAACTCAGTTACTTCTCGCTTAAAACCCAGCCACCAGAATTGTTCCCGCAAATCCCGATACATCTTGCTACTTCCAGGATGCATAGCGTAAGGGCTGCTATGAGCTTCCTGAAGAATTCGCTGCCTCAACTCAACGTTCTTCGGCATACATACTTTCCCTTGAAAATACAAAGACTCCATCACCGCCTGCAAGTCAGAACCCTCCAATTCACCACTTTGCACTTGCAACCTCCGAGCACTCAGAACCTCATCCACCAGCTGTCTCTCCTTAACCTGATCTACCCAAGTCGACTTTACTTGCAATTCTGCCAATAGACCCCCGTCGTCATACAGACTAAGGTGAGCAAACATCGCTCTCAGGTCCATTACCACCTTACGGCTCAACGCGTCAGCTACTACGTTAGCCTTACCCGGATGGTATTCAATCGAGCAGTCATATTCCTTTAACAACTCGATCCACCTCCGCTGCCTCAAATTCAAATCCTTCTGAGTCAAGAGGTACTTCAGACTCTTGTGATCTGTGTAGACTATCGACTTCTCCCCATACAAGTAATGCCTCCAAATCTTCAGGGCGAAAACCACTGTAGCCAACTCCAGATCATGTGTCGAGTAATTGCCTTCATGAGGTCTCAACTGCCGAGATGCATATGCCACCACTTTCTCGTCTTGCATCCGTACACATCCTAAACCAGTATGCGATGCATCACAATAAACCATAAACTCTTTCCCCACTTCAGGCTGTATCAAAACCAGAGCTTCTGTCAGAATTCTCTTTAACTTGTCGAAACTTTCCTGCTGTCTATCCGTCCACACAAATGGAACCCTTTTTCTCAACAGCTTGGTCAACGGCGCTGCAATCAAAGAAAACCCTTCCACAAATCCTCTGTAATATCCTGCCAAACCTAGAAAACTCCAAATTTCTGCTACCGACTTAGGTGGTTTCCAATCTAACACCGCCTCAATCTTCCGAGGGTCCACTCTAATCCCCTCAGCCGACACCACATGACCCAAGAAAGTTACCTCCTTAAGCCAGAACTCGCACTTACTAAACTTGGCGAATAGTTGCCTCTCCTCGTAATCAGAGAACCACCCGCAGATGCATCATCATGTTCCTCCTCAGATTTTGAGTATACCAATATGTCGTCTATAAATACCACGACGAACCGGTCTAAGTACGGCTGAAACACCCGATTCATCATGTCCATAAACGCTACCGGTGCATTGGTCAACCTGAACAGCATTACCAAAAACTCGTAGTGCCCATAACGAGTGCGAAACACCGTCTTATGAATATCAGCCTCCTTCACTTTGAGTTGATGATACCCCACCTAAGATCTATCTTAGAGAAAACCGATGCACCCTTAAGCGATCAAACAAGTCGCCTATTCTCTGCAGAACGGATACTTGTTCTTAATTGTCAACTTATTTAGCTGGCGGTAGTCTATACACATCCGCATTGTGCCGTCTTTCTTCTTAACAAAGAGCACAGGTGCTCCCCAAGGTGATACACTTGGCCGAATGAAAACCCGGTCCAACAATTCCTGAATCTGTGCCTTTAGCTCCACCAATTCCTTCGGCGCCATCCTATATGGGGTAATAGACACTGGCGCGATTTCGGGTAACAAATCTATACCAAACTCAACTTCACAGTCCGGAGGCAGACCCGGGAGTTCTTCTGGGAATACATCGGCAAATTCCCTCACCGTTCGGACATTCCCCACAACTGATTCCTTGGCCTCCAAAGCACACACATGCACCATGAACGCCTCACAACCCTTCCTCACCATTTTCTCAGCCTTCAGAGTAGATACAACATTAGATAGATAATCTCTTCTATTACCTATCATTACCACCTCTTCACCTTCAATTGTCCTTAAAACCATGCACTTAGCCGCGCAATCCAAACTTGCCTGGTACTTCACTAGCCAATCCATCCCGAGAATTAGATCGAACTCCTCGAACGGTAGTTCTATCAGGTCAGACAGGAACACTACCCCTTGAAGTTCTAGGGGTACATCCCTATACAGTTTACTTACTTCTACTGAGTGACCTAGAGGGCTTATTACTGTCTTCTCCCTAGAAGTAATCTCAAAGTCTAAGTTCATAGTTTCCACTATACTACTGGCAACATACGAGTGCGTCGAACCAACATCTATCAAAGCAATATAAGGCAGTCCAAAAATTAAGAACGTGCTTGCTATGACGCCCCGTGCGTCACCCTCCTCTCGACGCCTCACTGCGTACACCAACCTGCCGCCTCGCCTCTGTGCTCCCAACACCTCTCGCTGGTGCTCGCGCCCGCCCGTCCGTAACCATTACCTCCCCGCCGAACCGCGACCCCTCTCGTGGTCGCTAACCATCCCTCCCGAATCGTATACGCCCCCGACCCTCGATCAAACCTACCTCGACCTCTGCGGACAATCCCTTACCCGGTGCCCCATTGACCCACACTCGAAGCACCCTCTGCTTCCGGTCCAACATTCCCCCGTGTGAGACTTCCCACATCGAGCACACCGTGGTGGCCACCGAGTAGCAAAGCAAAGAATGTGCCTCGCAGCCTTGATTTGGCCCACCATATCTAGCCCTTTTTGCTCGATTCCCGGCACTCGATGACCCGTAACTCCTCTTATTCTAACTCCTATCCTGGTTCCGTCTCACTGTCTGTTTCACTTCCTCAGCAACTTTAGCCTTCTCTACTAAGACTACAAATTCTCTCTCTTGCTGTGGAGCAATCAATATCCACAGCTCATCTCTCAACCCATCCTCAAATCTGACACAGCGCTCCTATTTCATGCCCACAACACCCCGTGCATACCAACTTAACCGAAGAAATTCCACCTCATATTCTGATACTGACTTATTTCCCTGAACCAAATTCAGGAATGCCTTACGCTGCGCATCGATATAACTAGCCCCGATGTACTTTCTCTGATAGGCTACCCTAAAGAAATCCCAAGTGATGTCGTCCGCCATTGCTCCATCCCTAACCGTGAGCCACCACTGATATGACTCATCTCGGAGAAGAGATACTATACCCTTCAGCTTCTCCTCAGTCGTAAAATCCAGGTCGTCCATGATACGTTCAGTCGCCACCAGCCAATACTCCGCCGTATTGGGAGCCACACCAAATACACCTCTGAATACCTCTACGCCATTAGCCCGGAGTCGTTCAGACACAGATTTCCTAGCTCCCATTCCAACGCCTACACCCGCGACTCTCTCCGTAACCCGCAGCATTGCTCGTGACATCTGCGTCCATCACCACCCGCCCGATCCTCGAAATTCTCGCGCCCACACCGGCGGTGGTGGTACCTCATTTTTGACCCATGTCCGCACCCTACCGATTCTGCACCGCTATCCTACCTCTACCTCGCCCACGCGTATTACGCCCACGCCCGTGCACTCATGACTATCGCTCATGAATTGATCTCGTTTAAAAGTTTTATACGTTAGACCTATTCCATCGTTATTAAAGCACGCCTTATGAATAGTTTAGTACGGGATTGTTTTCGTAGGTTCACACACAATCTTAAGGTTCCAGCCTCTAAAGTGATTCCCTATTAGTCATAGCATCATCATTACAAGCATATAAACAATAGTTAGGGGTACTTACCTGGGTGGATCGGTGCCGGAGACTCGGTGCCATGCTTTCCCAACCATAAAAAAAAACCTTTCATAACCCATTCTAAAATCATTTTGGGCTTTGGGCCCACAGTCGAGCTTTTGAACCTGGCTCTGATACCAAAATTGTAACACCCCAAACCCGGTCAACACGCTACGACTGAATTCGGCATGTCACAGGGTAAAAAGAAAAAAACTCTTTTGAGAAAAGTCATTTGTCGATCCACTGAGAGAAGGTTTGTAATGCTCGAACAAGGTAAGAATGATCTTTCTCCTTCTGCGCATAAAGGTAAGACTTCTAAAATTGTTGATGAAATTTTGCTCTCTTTGGATGGTGATAAGCTTTGCGTTGCTGAATTCGTCTTTGTGAAACATTTAGATCATGTTATGCTTAATCGTTCTATTTTGATTGTTTGTGATTTACCTATCTTGATGATTGACAAAAGGATTTTTGAGTTCGATCATTTTTATAATTCATGTGCGAGTGAGTTCATATACCATTCCTTGCAAGGTCTGGTTGTTCAATGTTGTATGCCATATGCATTTTCTCAACTACCTGCTTGTGACGTTTATGTTTATCCTCTGATTCATTATTCGCAAGATGATTTTGATTTGTGGAATCCCATTAGATCGTATGCATGCCTTGAAGACTATTCAATTATGTCTCAAACATTTGATAAGGCAATGTTCCTTTTGTATGGTAATGTGCTTATGCCTGTTCACATGCGATTTATTCGTTTGGTGCTTGAATTACAAGTGTGTTTAAAACATTTCTTGCTAACTCATGGATACCTTTTTCAGGTGATTCGAAAACTATCCACCCCGTTTGATCGAGGAAAGCCAAGCAAAAGGAATTCTATTCGAGAGAACCATCGGCTCGATTTGAGGACGAATCGCTTTCAAGAGGGGGTATGATACGATCCTGTTCGCATCATGGTTCGACTCCATCCGACGCCATCGAGAGTGGCCTAAGCTCGAGGGGCCAAAGTGCAAAATGAAGCTGATTCTAGCTCATTTTCAGCTCAATTAAACTTCCTTCCTATGTGGTTTAGCTCACATGAGTTCATCTCAGCTCATTGAGCTTGGTTTAAGTTTACATTCAGTTCATTCAGTTTGTGTTTAGCTTGATTTAATTCATGCATTTTTTAATTTTTTTGCTGAATACAAACTTTTAAACTAAATATTAGCTTTAAATAAAGGTGTCCAATTTAAATAAATAAGTTGTGTTTAGTAAGAGACTTATTAATTAATCTAGTTACTAGGATGTTTTAATGAAGTATGAGTTTAAGTTAGTTTAATTATGCTTCCATAAATTAACTAGTTGATGCATTAATTGAAGTCTTAACTTTTAGCTTATTTAATAAAGTGTTTAAGTTAGTTTAATTCTGCTTTCATAAATTAACTAATTGCTACATTAATTGAAGTCTTAACTTTTAGTTCATTTAATAAAGTCAAGTGTTTAATGTGTTGAGTTAAATTAGTGTTTAATAAGTGTTTAATGTGTTAAGTTAAATTAGCTTTTAATAAGTGTTTAATGTGTTTAAGTTAAATTAGTGTTTAATAAGTGATTAAATGTGGTTAATATGTCTGTTTAATGTGTTTGAATGTAGGAAACCTTTCAGCTGGAAACCGTTACACTCATGGGATGTTACAAAGAGTTTAATGTGACTTTTCAAGTGAGAATCGGTTACACACATAAAGGAAGCATTATTCAACATTTAAAGGAGCTGTTATGATAATTGAAGGAAGCATTATACATCAATTAATTTCGCAAAGAACCTCTTCTTCTTCCAATAACCGCTTGAAGCTTAAAGGTCACACATGAGTTACAAATTTTTATTTAGTTGCTGGAGACTTTTCAGCTAGCCAAGGACAACTCAAGGGACATTTTTAAAAGCATTCAAGATGGACATTTAAGCCTTTTAAAACACCATTAGTTGCTGGAGACTTTTCGGCTAGCCAAGGACAACTCAAGGGACATTTTTAAAGCATTCAAATTCATTTAATCAGCTCATTAGGAGTCATAAAGTTGCTATTATTTGGCTGGAGGAATTCAAGAGTTTTTAGATTTTATTTCAGCCATTTAAATGCATATTAAAGTTGAATTCATTTGTCTCTTCAGCTAACCACATGTAAACACTATATAACCTTGTTATTAGTTTGTAAAAGAGGGATTTTTTGGAACTTGGAATATATTTTATGAACTTTTGTTCATTGAGCGAGATTATTCTCCTCTCTTTCTTTCGTACGAGTTTCGATTTCGACTTAACAAGTTTTCTTGCTTGTGGCGTCAATCGTTCTCATCCATCAACTTATACCATAGGTTCTTATCTTTATAGATAACGGGTCTTGGTCCATATTCGACTTCCATATTTCCACCTTAAACGTTATAGAAAATGGGGTGACACATATTTGTGTTGAATCGTTTCTTGTTTAAGATCTGCTATTCATTTCCACCAAATTATCACTCAATTATCCCTTTGTTATCATTTGTTAAATCGAACCATTCAAACACCATTTTCATTACTTCCATTCTTCCTTAATCGAACTGACCTAAACCAAATCCACTTCATCAATTTTCACCTCCATTCCTAACTTAAAAATATTGCCAAAAATGCACTTATTCAAGCTTCCGCAAAGTCAACCTCAAATTCTGACTATTTTTCCCGAAGACTTCATTTCCTCCTTGTAGACGATTCGGCAAACTCTTATACGACTCGACTCACCCCGAGGCAGATCGTATCATTTGGTATCAGAGGTACAAAATGAGGACTTCTGACGACGTTCGTGAAGCCGGAATAGATTCGTGTTTGTAATAAAAAAATTCCAAAAAATTAAAAAAAATTCAAGTTGTAATTTCGTTTCTATTGTATTTATTTTCATGCATTTGAAGAGTTAAAAAAAAACGAAAATTCAAAAAAAATCGAAGTTAAAAAAATACGAATTAAAAAAAGTAAAAAAAAAGGTGAAGTTCTTGAAGTTTATGCAAGTTTTGGATCCCATCTCTTCTATCCTGTTTCTCGATCATCAAAATTGTTTTCTATCGCCCAATCTCCAAATTTTTCGTTGGTACTTCTCCTTCTACCCCATTTGCTTTCTCTTTTGTTTAGCCTACCCGATACCAAACTTTCCTTTGCTCAGCCTCCCCTATTCCTGACATCCATCTGTTGTTACCAACTTTGAAGCCGACCCTCAAGCCGCAATAAGTCTTTTCAAAATGAAGTACGAAATTGAGAGACGAGGCTGAGTGGTAAAAGGCACGAGTGTTACATTATAGAAAAAGCCGATTCTGAGTGTAAACACGAGTGGAGTAAATTTTCTTTCTGAGTGATTGGTGAGACCTTTTTTGGTAAGGTATTTAATTTCATTTTTTGAGCACTAACATTTTTTTTCTTTCAGTAAAAAAGTCATGTCTCGCGAAGAGTTCACCAAATTGGAGTTCCAATATTTGGCACAAGAGATGCGAAGAATGGTGAATTCAAAGTTCGACAAATTGCACGAAAGATTGAATCGTGTGGAACCACGAGCCTTCTATGAATGAGATGCTTCAAGTAAAAAAATGGACCCAAGAACCCCACGAAGATATACCCCCAAATATTACTTGAAGAAGTCCTGACGCGAGTCCTTTTCACCATCGATTCCGAGACGAGTAGTTGACTATGATTCTTACTCCCTCCAAGATGACCTGCAAGTTAATCTGTAATATCCGAGATTTAGGGGTTATGCATTTTAACTTGAATGTATGTAGTAGCATGCTTGTGTGTGGTTTGTATGTGTTTTGGGGGCTTCTGAACCCAGGGAGTAGGTAGATGCCTTAGAAAAATATTGGATTTTTAAGTCTTAAAGGAGAGCTAAGGGAGCTAGGCCTTAAGGAGTTTAGTATGTGGATTAAGACACAAGAACTTAACTGTAAGTAGTGGCAGGGAGGCGCCACTTAGAACACAGGAGAGTGACGCCTCGGGGAGTGTGAAGGGACTTAGGTTTGAGCAAAGACAGTAGCGTTTTGGGCTTTTATTTTTGGCAAGGAAGTGCAGTGTTGGACGGCACAGGGGACCTTTGAATGGATGAGCATTTGATTTGGTCAAATTCATTTGAAAATTTGGCTAAGAGAGGAAGATAAGTGTTGACTCATTCAAACTCTTTTGAATGAGAGGAGAAGAGAAGAAATAGGAGGAAAAAGTGGAGAGAAAAGAGGGGATGAGAAGAGGGTGAGAGCTGGCCGAATGTAGGACTTTGGAGGGGGGCTTATTCGGTCATGCAAGGGGGAGCTAGGTGCCGAATTTGCTTAAGGGTTAAGGTGCATTTTAGTTTTCTTTTCCTTCCTTAGACTTGTGCCGAAAGTGATAGTCAGAAAACTTTCAAAGCCCTTTCTATTTTCTTTGCTTTAACCGAATTTGGGAAGGCCATTAAGGTCACTTTCTTCATCTTTCTCTTTTTCTTCACACCGCTTTCTTCTGTCTTCAAAAGCCGAAAGCACATTTTGACCATAGCCGGTCACCAAGCATTAAACGTTGAAGCCGAATCCCACATCTTTTGCCATTACTCTTCATAGCCGAACGTCTCATTGCATCTTTACCCCTTTGAAACCGATTGTTCTTAAGCACTAAAAGCCGATCATCTTTCTCCTCTGAATCGACTTCTCTACTTTGGGTTTCCTCTTGTCGATTTCTTAGAAGCCAGTTGATCATTGCGTTTGGTCACTCTTTTTCGGTAAGAGATCTCTTTCGGTCTGAATCTCTCTGTATTATTCTAGCCTGTCAAATCCAGAGGCCTAATCCTATAATGATGTTATGGCCGAATCTATGCAAGGTTTTGGATTCGTAACCCTTCTTGGAAGCAAACGTTAGGAGCAGTGGAGATCTTTCGGGATTTTGATATTCAAGGTAAGCAAAGTATGACCTTAGGCCGAAGGCCACTTACTTTCCGTCCATTAATGTTAGAATTGAATCTAACATAGGTTATGTAGGGATTCGACAACTTCCAAGGGCAGGTGACGATTTTCGGGATTTAATCGAGGAAGGTAGGGGAGTTGTAGTATTCGGCCAAAGGCCATATTGTTTTTAAGGGATGGCCGATTCTAACTGTGGTGTTTTAGGGGGAGTTCGATAGAGATAAAGGAGGAGTCTCTGGGATTCAGATCTACTTCGGTAAGAGTATTTAAGTTATAAATTGTGTTTAATTTAGATCTTACATATCGATTAACCGGGTTTCTGATTAAGTGATATTTGATGGATGTGAATACCAGTGGAGGAGACAAAGGGGTAGTTCCTACCCCTAGATTCAAGAAACGCTCGGTTTTTGCCGTACGTGATTGGCGACCGGGTTGTGGGCCAGCATTAGAAAGGGATAAGCAGATCGCTGTTATCCCTGATAGTGAGAGTGTCGGTATCGAGAGTGTCATTCTCACTGTTATCAGGTGTGTAACCCTACACTAATTCCCGATAGATTAATAGTATTACGTTAAATATGTGTTAATAAAAATACGAATAACATGGCTAAGGGTACCATTCAATGGTATAGTGCGTTCAGGTACGTTACCCCTTAACACTCCATTAATAATGTTTATAAACATTGATATGAAAATATGTGTAATTTCGTTATGGCTTTGGGGTAAGGTATATTGCATGATATCTGTATATTTTGTATGATGCATGGGCACATGGGTGATAATGATAAAAGGGGAAGTGTTCCGGTGGTTTTACCACATTATCCGGTGACTTATGTCACATATTATGAATCTGGTGACTCTGTCACATTATCTGGTGGCTATGCCAAGTATTAAGGGCGATGAGCAGTTGACTGCAGTGACTGCCTTCGAGGGTGTGTAGCGGATGGAGGGTCGATTTAGAAATCCCCACGGTGTGATTGGCAGGTACGGGTGGTGTGTAGAGGTTGGATATCTAGGTGGGTTCGGGTTGCATTTTCATCTTTATATACATATGTGATTTAAATATGCTATGATATGGGCCTATGGCCGAATATGATTAAGGATGGGCTTTGCCCAAAATGTTTGCAATAAAGGCATTAATCGGTTGGGAATCAGTGTTGGTTGTTGCACATTGAGTCTGTGGACTCACCCTTCGTGGGCTAACATTTTGCAGGTGATACCTAGTGCTATGGACCGGGTCGGCAGGGACTATGTGGTGGCCATGCTCAGCATTTTTAGGTTTCCGTATGGTTGAACTTTGTGTTTTCTTTAGCATACTTTTCTTTCGGGATTTATTTTGGGTATTTACTTTGTAATAAGGCCACTATTTAACTGTTTTAAATTTTGCGTTTAAACTTCATGTCTATGCGACGGTAAACAATTGAGTAATCAAATATTTTCTTAAAACAACTTCAAATGTTTTATCACCTAATCAACTTACGGTTTTCAACTTAATAAGCCTTAAAATCTGGTAATTCTTTTAATTTACGAAATATGAAGGAAACGTTTCAATGAAATACAAACTTGAACGACAACTTGGTTTTCAACTCGTTAAAATTTCAAACTTGTTTTAATAATCAACTTATTTTACTAGAACAGGAAACGAAATTAAGTTAAGTTTTTTCTAAAGGAACATGTCAGATCCGGTCGAGGCTTGTGGGCCGGGTTTGGGGTGTTTCAAGTTGGTATCAGAGCCCAGTTTTAAACACTCGACCTTGGGTTTTGAAGCCCACAAAGTTTCCAAAATTTGAGCAAAAAAAATGGGTTTTGAAATTTTTGTTAAAATGGTCCTATGGAAGCATGGCACCCGAGTTCTCGGCCCAAGTCCGCCAGGTAAGTTCTTTAGATGATAAGTTGATTTGTATGTGCTAATGTATGATACTATAGATGATAGGCTTAGGAAACTATACTATAGAGACATGAACCCTAGGTATATGTGTACTTCATGGAAAAACCACCGATTAAATCTCTCTGCATAAAACTTCTCTTTAAACAAGAAGTGGAAAGACTCTAATGCATAAAATTTCGTAAAATAGATAAAACACGACAGTAGACATGAGTTCTAGGGGACGTGGTCGCAATACTCGTGGCGCGCAGGCGGAATGACCGTGTCGAACCAATCGGTCCAGTCGGGGTTCCAAAATGAGGCACCGCCACCGGCTATAGGGGCGAAATTCAAGGAGCAGACAGGAGGAGATGGCGCTGTATCGCAGGCTATGCTGCGAGTTTTAGAGCGAGTGGCAGGAGCTAGTATGGGAAATGGGGCTCGAAAGTCGATCCGAGAGACTTAGAGCAAATGGAGCCGAGGTTTTTAGAGGAGTATCCGGGTAGCTCCGAACGTGCGAGTATTGGTTAGAGGCGATCGAGAGGATCATGGATGATTTGGACTGCATCGTTGAGGAGAAGTCGAAAGGTGCTTTGTTTAGTTACTTCGGGATGAGGCCTACCAGGTGGTGGCTCATCTGTCGAGAGGGTACCCCAGATCGAGTGGATTGGGGTTATTTTAAAATTAAATTCGAGGGAAAATATGTTGGAGCTAGCTACGTAGACTCACAGAGGAAGGCATTTCTAAATTTAGTGCAAGGAGGCAAGTCGGTAGCAGAATATGAAGCGGAGTTTTTTCGGTTAAGCTGGTATGCCAGAGGGATTGTGGCTACTGATTATGAGTGATGTGTCAGATTTGTGGATGGACTGCGGGTGTTGATTGCCCCTCAGCGGGAAAGAGACTTTGCTATTTTAGTGGATAAAGCTCGAATAGCTGAAGAAGTTAAGTGGACCGAGAGACAGAACCGGGACAGAGGCTAGGGTAGGAATAAGAGGGGCTATGGGTCTTCAGGGTCATCCAGAAATTTTCAAAAGAGACCTAGAGTTGATGGGCCGCGAGGTCAACAGGTTGCTGCAGGAGGACAGTACCGTACTTGTGCTCAGTGTGGAAAGATGCACCCGGGAGAATGTTGGAAAAAGACAGGGGGATGTTTTAAGTGTGGGTCCAAAGATCATATGATTAGAGACTGTCCGGTGGATACAGATAGGGGTCGACAAGCAGGTCAGGGTTTTAATCAGGCTGGCAGAGGTGGACAGCAGCCGTCGAGGGGTCGTGGTCCGGTTGGCAGAGGTAATGGTTCTGGTAGAGGTCGCGAAACACCGGGAAGAGGTGGTGGTAACCCAGAGGCGAGACAGCCAGGTCTGGTATATGCGGTTCGTCGAAGGGAGGATGGTGATGCACCTGACGTCATAACGGGTATGTTCCTTATTTTTGGATTACCCTTTATTGCTCTGATAGATATAGGGTCAACTCATTCTTACATCGCTAGTGAGGTGTCTGGAACTCTGCATGTGAACTTTGAGACTATACCTAGGAAGATGACTGTACTTAGTCCTTTAGGGCAATCAGTAGTAGTAGACAAACTCTTTAGGGAAGTGCCTTTAGAAGTTCAGAGGGCGCAGTTTTCGGCTGACTTAATGGAGTTGCCATTCGGGGAATTTGACCTAATCTTAGGCATGGAGTGGCTAGTGAAGTACCGTGCGAATGTGGACTGTGCTGCTAAGCGCTTGTCGTTGAGGACTTCTGATGACAATGAGATTGTGGTGATGGGTGAGAGGAGGAATTACCTGTCGAATGTAGTGTCTGCCCTTAAGGCGGAGAGGATGGTAAGGAAGGGATGTATGGCTTTTCTGATGCTTGTTAGTGCCTTGGAGGCTAAGGAAGCAGCTGTGGAAGGGGTCAGGACGGTAAAAGAGTTTGTGGATGTCTTTCCGGAAGAACTTCCAGGGTTGCCTCCGGATCGTGAGGTGGAATTTGGGATTGACTTGTTGCCTGGTACAGCGCCAGTATCTATCGCTCCGTACAGAATGGCACCAAAGGAGTTGGTTGAGCTCAAGGCCCAGATCCAAGAGTTGCTCGATCGTGGGTTTATCCGACCCAGTGTGTCTCCATGGGGAGCACCGGTCCTATTCGTGAAGAAGAAGGATGAAACTATGCGCATGTGCATAGATTACCGGCAGTTGAACAAGCTGACAATCAAAAACAAGTACCCTTTGCTGAGGATAGACAACTTGTTTGATCAGCTTAAGGGAGCCGCAGTATTTTCAAAGATAGATCTAAGGTCGGGATACCATCAGCTTAAGGTGAAGGAAGCAGATATCCATAAGACAGCTTTTTGGATAAGATATGGGCATTATGAGTTCTTAGTAATGCCGTTCGGATTGACAAATGCCCCAGCTGCGTTCATGGATATGATGAATCGGGTTTTCCAACCCTACTTGGATCGGTTAAATCGTTGTGTTTATAGATGATATCCTAGTGTATTCCAAGTCCGAGGAAGAACATGATGAGCATCTTCGGGTAGTATTGCAGTGTTAAGGGAGAAGAAGTTATATGCCAAGTTTAGCAAGTGCGAATTTTGGTTGAAGGAAGTTGCGTTTTTGGGTCATGTGGTGTCTGCGAGAGGGATAAGAGTAGACCTCAGAAGATTGAGGCGGTGCTAGATTGGAAACCACCTAAGTCCGTGGTCGAGGTTCGCAGCTTCTTGGGGTTAGCAGTGCTACTCTGACGAAGGTTCGTAGAAGGGTTCTCATCAATAGCAACCTCTGATGATGAAATTGTTGAGAAAGCGTACCTTTCAGATGGGCGGATAAGCAGCAGCAGAGCTTGAAAGGCTTCAGAAGGTTTTGACAGAAGCTCCGGTTATGATTCAGCCTGAGGCAGGGAAGGATTTTGTGGGGTACTGTGATGCTTCTCACACAGGATTGGGATGTGTTCTGATGCAAGACGGGAAGGTGGTCGCTTATGCGTCTCAGCAATTAAGGCCACATGAGGTTAACTATCCGACGCATGACTTGGAATTGGCAACGGTAGTCTTTGCTCTTAAGGTATGGAGGCACTATTTATATGGAGAAAAATCGGTGATCTACACAGACCACAAGAGTCTGAAGTATTTGTTGACTCAGAAGGAGCTAAATTTGAGACAGCGAAGGTGGGTGGAGTTGTTGAAAGACTATGATTGTTCTATAGAGTATCACCCGGGTAAGGCGAATGTAGTGGCAGATGCCCTAAGTCGGAAAGTAGTGTCGGATCTGAGGGTGATGTTTGCACATCTTAGCCTTTATGATGACGAAAGTTTGCTAGCAGAGTTGCAGGTGAAGCCGACATGGCTAAGTCAGGTGAAAGAAAAACAACTGGTAGATGATGATCTGAGTGCTAAGCTACTGCAGGTACAGCACGGGGAATTGGAAGACTATGGGGTAAACAGTGACGGAGTATTGTGTTTCCAGGGTAGGGTATGTATGCCGAAGGATGAGGAACTAAGACAGAGAATTCTTCGGGAATCGCATAGTAGTCCTTATGCTATGCATCCTGGAGGAAGTAAGTTATACAGGGATCTGCGGGATCAGTTTTGGTGGCCTGGTCTTAAGCGGGAAGTTACAGAATTTGTAGGGAAGTGTTGAACGTGTCAGCAAGTCAAGGCTGAACACCAAGTACCTTCGGGGTTACTTCAGCCGATAAAGATTCCGCAGTGGAAGTGGGAGAGAATTACCATGGACTTCGTTAGTGGGCTTCCCCTTACGCCTACTAAGAAGGACTCGGTATGGGTGATAGTGGATCGGTTGACAAAGTCTGCACATTTCATACCAGTGCGGGTTGACTATTCTCTGCAGAGGTTGGAAAAATTGTATGTGGCAGAAATTGTGAGGCTGCACGGAGTGCCAGTGTCGATTATTTCGGATAGGGATCCGAGGTTTACGTCTCGGTTTTGGAAAGCCTTGCATCAGGCATTGGGCACCAGATTAGATTTCAGTACGGCATTTCATCCACAGTCGGACGGCCAATCTGAGCGGGTAATTCAAGTGTTAGAGGATATGTTGAGGGGTTGCGTGATAGACTTCAGAGGAAGCTGGGAGGAATTCTTACCTTTAGCAGAGTTTACATACAACAACAGCTATCAAGCAAGTATTCGGATGGCACCGTACGAAGCACTGTATGGACGGAAGTGTCGCACTCCTACGTGTTGGACAGAATTGGGGGAACGTCATGTTTTGGGTCCGGATATCATGGCAGAATCCGAAGAAAAGGGTAAGGTAATTCGGGCACGGTTGAAGGAAGCATTTGACAGACAAAAGTCGTACGCAGATCTCAAACGGAAGGAGATAAAGTTTGCAGTAGGGGATCAAGTGTTTCTGAAAGTTTCACCGTGGAAAAAGGTGATGAGATTTGGTCGCAAGGGTAAGTTAAGTCCCAGGTTTATAGGACCTTATCGGGTTCTCGCCGGGTTGGACCAATGGGCATATCGCTTAGAGTTGCCTTCGAAATTGAAGCAGATGCACGATGTGTTCCACATTTCGATGCTACATCGTTACCGATCGGATCCATCTCATGTAGTGCCAGTTGAGGAGGTGGAGCTGAAGTCAGACTTGTCCTACGAGGAAGAGCCGATTCAGATTCTAGAACAAGATGTGACGGTGTTACGGAGGATATCAGTTCCTCTAGTCAAAGTGTTATGGCGTAACCATGGATCTAAGAAGCTTCTTGGGAGCCGGAGGAAGCAATGCGCAGTAATACCCTCACCTATTCTAGTCGGGTAATTTCGAGGCCAAATTATTTTTAGAGGTAGAACCGTAATATCCGGGATTTAGGGGTTATGCGTTTTAACTTGAATGTATGTAGTAGCATGCTTGTGTGTGGTTTGTATGTGTTTTGGGGGCTTGGGAACCCCGGGAGTAGGTAGATGCCTTAGAAAAATATTGGATTTTTAAGTCTTAAAGGAGAGCTAAGGGAGCTAGGCCTTAAGGAGTTTAGTATGTGGATTAAGACACAAGAACTTAACTGGTAAAGTGGCAAGGGAGGCGCCACTTAGAACACGGGAGAGTGACGCCTCAGGGAGTGTGAAGGGACTTAGGTTCGAGCAGCACACATAGTGTTTTGGGCTTTTATTTTTCGGCAAGGAAGTGCAGTGTTGGACGGCACAGGGACACTGAACGGATGAGCATTTGATTTGGTCAAATTCATTTGAAAATTCGGCTAAGAGAGGAAGATAAGTGTTGACTCATTCAAACTCTTTTGAATGAGAGGAGAAGAGAAGAAATAGGAGGAAAAAGTAAAGAGAAAAGAGGGGATGAGAAGAGGGTGAGAGTTGGCCGAATGTAAGACTTTGGAGGGGGCTTATTCGGTCATGCAAGGGGGAGCTAGGTGCTGAATTTGCTTAAGGGTTAAGGTGCATTTTAGTTTTCTTTTCCTTCCTTAGACTTGTGCCGAAAGTGATAGTCAGAAAACTTTCAAAGCCCTTTCTATTTTCTTTGCTTTAGCCAAATTTGGGAAGACCATTAAGGTCACTTTCTTCATCTTTCTCTTTTTCTTTACACCGCTTTCTTCTGTCTTCAAAAGCCGAAAGCACATTTTGACCATAGCCGATCACCAAGCATTAAACGTTGAAGCCGAATCCCACATCTTTTGCCATTACTCTTCATAGCCGAACGTCTCATTGCATCTCTACCCCTTTGAAACCGATTGTTCTTAAGCACTAAAAGCCGATCATCTTTCTCCTCTGAATTGACTTCTCTACTTTGGGTTTCCTCTTGTCGATTTCTTAGAAGCCAGTTGATCATTGCGTTTGGTCACTCTTTTTCGGTAAGAGATCTCTTTCGGTCTGAATCTCTCTGTATTATTCTAGCCTCAAATCGTGAGGCCTAATCCTATAATGATGTTATGGCTAAATCTATGCAAGGTTTTGGATTCGTAACCCTTCTTGGAAGCAAATGTTAGGAGCAGTGGAGATCTTTCGGGATTTTGATATTCAAGGTAAGTAAAGTATGACCTTAGGCCGAAGGCCACTTACTTTCGTCCATTAATGTTAGAATTGAATCTAACATAGGTTATGTAGGGATTCGACAACTTCCAAGGGCAGGTGACGATTTTCGGGATTTAATCGAGGAAGGTAGGGGAGTTGTAGTATTCGGCCAAAGGCCATATTGTTTTTAAGGGATGGCCGATTCTAACTGTGGTGTTTTAGGAGGAGTTCGACAGAGATAAAGGAGGAGTCTCCGGGATTCAGATCTACTTCGGTAAGAGTATTTAAGTTATAGATTGTGTTTCGTTTAGATCTTACATATCGATTAACCGGGTTTCTGATTAAGTGATATTCGATGGATGCGAATACTAGTGGAGGAGAGAAAGGGGTATTTCCTACCCTAGATTCAAGAAACGCTCGGTTTTGCGCCAGACGTGATTGGCCACCGGGTTGTGGGCGAAAGATCGGAAAGGGATAAGCGGATCGTTGTTATCCCCGATAGCGAGAGTGCCGATTTAGAGTGTCATTCTCATCATTATCGTGTGTGTAACCCTACACTAATTCCCGATAGATTAATAGTATTACGTTAAATATGTGTTAATAAAAATACGAATAACATGGCTAAGGGTACCATTCAATGGTATAGTGCGTTCAGTCGTTACCCTTAACACTCCGTTAATAATGTTTATAAACATTGATATGAAAATATGTGTAATTTCGTTATGGCTTTGGGGTAAGGTATATTGCATGATATCTGTATATTTTGTATGATGCATGGGCACATGGGTGATAATGATAAAAGGGGAAGTGCTCCGGTGGTTTTACCATATTATCCGGTGACTTATGTCACATATTATGAATCTGGTGACTCTGTCACATTATCTGGTGGCTATGCCACGTATTAAGGGCGATGAGCAGTTGACTACAGCGACTGCCTTCGAGGGTGTGTAGCGGATGGAGGGTCGATTTAGAAATCCCCACGGTGTGATTGGCAGGTACGGGTGGTGTGTAGAGGTTGGATATCTAGGTGGGTTCAGGTTGCATTTTCATCTTTATATACATATGTGATTTAAATATGCTATGATATGGGCCTATGGCCGAATATGATTAAGGATGGGCTTTGCCCAAAATGTTTGCAATAAAGGCTTTAATTGGTTGGGAATCAGTGTTGGTTGTTGCACATTGAGTCTGTGGACTCACCCTTCGTGGGCTAACATTTTGTAGGTGATACCTAGTGCTATGGACCAGGTCGGCAGGGACTATGTGGTGGCCATGCTCAGCGTTTTCGGGTTTCCGTATGGTTGAAATTTGCGTTTTCTTTAGCATGCTTTTCTTTCGGGATTTATTTTGGGTATTTACTTTGTAATAAGGCCACTATTTAACTATTTTAAATTTTGCGTTTAAACTTCATGTCTATGAGACGGTAAACAATTGAGTAATCAAATATTTTCTTAAAACAACTTCAAATGTTTTATCACCTAATCAACTTATGGTTTTCAACTTAATAAGCCCTAAAATCTGACAATTCTTTTAATTTACGAAATATGAAGGAAACGTTTTAATGAAATACAAACTTGAACGACAACTTGGTTTTCAACTCGTTACAATTTCAAACTTGTTTTAATAATTGACTTATTTTACTAGAATAGGAAACGAAATTAAGTTAAGTTTTTCTGAAGGAACATGTCAGATCCGGTCGAGGCTTGTGGGCCGGGTTTGGGGTGTTTCATAATCGATATACCCGTTCAGAAATTTCCAAGAAAACATCCTGGAGGTATTCTTCTCGAAGAACCGTTCCCGATGACTATTCAAGAAGTGACTATTATCGAGACTCCTACTCAACGAGGCTGTCAAGACGGAGAGAAGGAAGTTACGAGCTCGATTCTTTTCAAGGCGACGGTCGGGAAATCACGAGTTATTCGACGTATGATTCAAAGAATTCCTGCATGAAGAATCTTTCACAAAGGATAGCAAATGATTTCTATGAGAAAATGACTTCTTTCTTTGAGTCAAACCCTTCTCTTTTTGACTCTTTTGTAACCTCTACGAGTTGTAACGAAATCGAAAAAGAATGTGAAAAAGAGTGTGAAAAAGAAGAAAACAAAAAAGAAAAAGAAATTGAAAAAGAGTTCGAGAGAAAAGAAAATAAAAATGAGAGTGAAGAAAAAGAAGAAAAATAATTCGAGAACATGAGAGAAAAAGAAAGTGAAGAAAGAAAAATTGAAATCGAGATTGAGAAAGAAACTGAGATAGAAAAAGATGTTGAAAAAGAAACAAAAGAACAAGATGAGCAAGAAAAAGATAGAGATGCTTTAACTAACCCCTTTGAAGCTTGTTCTTCTTCTGTTTCTACTTTTCAGGTTCCCGACGTATCGCACAAAGATCTTGAACTTCAATACCTCCCGGAAGAGCGACGTTTTTCTTTGATTGAAAAAGGTAAGGTTGAAAGTGAAATTGAACCGCCTATGCCGGAAGGTAAGGAAGGTAAGTGCTTCGAAACGTTTCAGTCTCCACCAAATTTTTTCTAATGAATGTGATTATGTGAATGATATCATCCTTTGCCATCCCTCTATCCCTTGTGATATTTTGAATGATGGTAAAACGAATTTATTTTTTGAAAATCATTGCGTTGCAAATTGTGACGATGGAGTCACGTATATCTGAAAAATGCAAGACTCGATAAAGTATGACGATGAATTTTCATTTAATCCCAGTTTGTTTGATTATGGTTATTACGAGATTTGTTCATTGTCTAAGGCGGAATCTTTGAGTTTTTGCAAATCGATTTTAAAACATGTCAAGAGTTTTGATTGCTCGATCTTGAATGTGCATAATTCCTATTGGTTTAATAAGTTTGATTTATCGAGACCATTGGTACATCTTGACTCAAATAATCAAAATCAAGTTTTTAAACCAGGAATCTGTTTTGATTCATCTTGTTGGAAAGTTAAGCAACATCAATTATGTGCGTATAATTTCTATCTTTTTGATACGAGGTTTTTGACTAAGGTAGCAAATTTTGTCCACTTTGTTTTCGATTTTTATACGCTCCTTAAACAAATTTTGTGGTTGTACTTAAAATTCACATTCCATTTGAAAAGTGTTGATTCGAACGTGAAGCTTCGACTACACTACATGCCCACGGAGAGAAGATTTGTAATGCTCGAACAAGGTAAGAATGATCTTTGTCCTTCTGCGCATAAAGGTAAGACTTCTAAAATTGTTGATGAAATTTTGCTCTCTTTGGATGGTGATAAGCTTTGCGTTGCTGAATTTGTCTTTGTGAAACATTTAGATCATGTTATGCTTAATCGTTCTATTTTGATTGTTTGTGATTTACCTGTCTTGATGATTGACAAAAGGATTTTTGAGTTCGATCATTTTTATAATTCATGTACGAGTGAGTTCATATACCATTCTCTGCAAGGTCTAGTTGTTCAATGTTGTATGCCATATGCATTTTCTCAACTACCTGCTTGTGACGTTTATGTTTATCCTCTGATTCATTATTCGCAAGATGATTTTGATTTGTGGAATCCCATTAGATCATATGCATGCCTTGAAGACTATTCAATTATGTCTCAAACATTTGATAAGGCAATGTGTCTTTTGTATGATAATGTGCTTATGCCTGTTCACATGCGATTTATTCGTTTGGTGCTTGAATTGCAAGTGTGTTTAAAACATTTCTTGCTAACTCATGGATACCTTTTTCAGGTGATTCGAAAACTATCCGCCCCATTTGATCGAGGAAAGCCAAGAAAAAGGAATTCTATTTGAGAGAACCATCAGCTCGATTCGAGGACGAATCGCTTTCAAGAGGGGGTATGATGCGATCCTGTTCGCATCATGGTTCGACTCCATCCGACACCATCGAGAGTGGCCTAAGCTCGAGGGGCCAAAGTGCAAAATGAAGCTGATTCCAGCTCATTTTCAGCTCAATTAAACTTCCTTCCTATGTGGTTTAGCTCACATGAGTTCATCTCAGCTCATTGAGCTTGGTTTAAGTTTACATTCAGCCATTCATTTGTGTTTAGCTTGATTTAATTCATGCATTTTTTAATTTTTTGCTGAATACAAACTTTTAAACTAAATATTAGCTTTAAATAAAGGTGTCTAGTTTAAATAAATAAGTTGTGTTTAATAAGAGGCTTATTAATTAATCTAGTTACTAGGATGTTTTAATAAAGTATGAGTTTAAGTTAGTTTAATTTCGCTTCCATAAATTAACTAGTTGCTTTGCATTAATTGAAGTCTTAACTTTTAGTTTATTTAATAAAGTGTTTAAGTTAGTTTAATTACGCTTCATAAATTAACTAATTGTTGCATTAATTGAAGTCTTAACTTTTAGTTCATTTAATAAAGTCAAGTGTTTAATGTGTTGAGTTAAATTAGTGTTTAATAAGTGTTTAATGTGTTAAGTTAAATTAGCTTTTAATAAGTGTTTAATGTGTTTAAGTTAAATTAGTGTTTAATAAGTGATTAAATGTGGTTAATATGTCTGTTTAATGTGTTTGAATGTAGGAAAACTTTCAGCTGGAAACCGTTACACTCATGGGATGTTACAAAGAGTTTAATGTGACTTTTCAAGTGAGAATCGGTTACACACATAAAGGAAGAATTATTCAACATTTAAAGGAGCTGTTATGATAATTGAAGGAAGCATTATACATCAATTAATTTTGGCAGCAATCTCTTCTTCTTCCAATAACCGTTTGAAGCTTAAAGGTCACACATGAGTTACAAATTTTTATTTAGTTGCTGGAGACTTTTCAGCTAGCCAAGGACAACTCAAGGGACATTTTTAAAAGCATTCAAGATGGACATTTAAGCCTTTTAAAACACCATTAGTTGCTGGAGACTTTTCGGCTAGCCAAGGACAACTCAAGGGACATTTTTAAAGCATTCAAATTCATTTAATCAGCTCATTAGGAGTCATAAAGTTTCTATTATTTGGCTGGAGGAATTCAAGAGTTTTTAGATTTTATTTCAGCCATTTAAATGCATATTAAAGTTGAATTCATTTGTCTCTTTAGCTAACCACATGTAAACACTATATAACCTTGTTATTAGTTTGTAAAAGGGGGATTTTTGGAACTTGGAATATATTTTATGAACTTTTGTTCATTGAGTGAGATTATTCTCCTCTCTTTCTTTCGTACGAGTTTCGATTTCGACTTATCAAGTTTTCTTGCTTGTGGCGTCAATCGTTCTCATCCATCAACTTATACCATAGGTTCTTATCTTTATAGATAACGGGTCTTGGTCCATATTCGACTTCCATATTTCCACCTTAAACGTTATAGAAAATGGGGTGACACATATTTGTGTTGAATCGTTTCTTGTTTAAGATCTACTATTCATTTCCACCAAATTATCACTCAACTATCCCTTTGTTATCATTTGTTAAATCGAACCATTCAAACACCATTTTCATTACTTCCATTCTTCCTTAATCCAACTGACCTAAACCAAATCCACTTCATCAATTTTCACCTCCATTCCTAACTTAAAACTATTGCCAAAAAATGCACTTATTCAAGCTTCCGCAAAGTCAACCTCAAATTCTGACTATTTTTCCCGAAGACTGAATTTCCTCCTCGTAGATGATCGGGCAAACTCTTATACGACTCGACTCACCCCGAGGTAGATCGTATCAATTTCTTCTTCAAAAGCTTCAACATATCTATCTACGGAGAAACCTTTGCGAAGAAGTGAACGTATACGTCGAAGAATTCATCCACGAAAGATCGTTCTCGAAGTAGTTCACATCATGATTCTTATTCGACGAGGAACTCAAGGTGAAGCCAAGCATATGTCGAGTTTGAAGCCAAATATGGTGATGAACACGAAAGCACGAGTTATTTGTCATATGATTCAAAGAAGTCACGATCGAAAAACCTTTCACAAAGGATAGCAAATGATTTCTATGAGAAAATGACTTCTTTCTTTGAGTCAAATCCTTCTCTTTTCGATTCTATTGTATCTTCCTCTTGTTGTAATCAAAATGAAAAAGAAAAATCAAGTGAAAAAGAAGAAAAAGAAAAAGAAATAAAAGAAGGAAAAGAAATTGAGATCGTGAGAGAAAAAGAAAAAGAAAAAGAAATAGAAAGTGAAAAAGAAATCGAAAAAGTGAGAGAAAAAGAACACGAAAAAGAGAATGAGAAAGAAATTGAGATAGAAAAAGAATGCGAAAAAGAAACAAAAGAACAAGATGAGCAAGAAAAAGAGAGAGATGCTTTAACTAACCCCCTTGAAGCTTGTTCTTCTTCTGTTTCTATTTTTTAGGTTTCCGACAAATTGCACGAAGACTTCCAACTTCTATACCTTCCCGACAAGCGACGATTTTGTTTGATTTAAAAAGGTAAGGTTGAAAGTGAAATTGAACCGCCTACGCTAGAAGGTAAGAAAGGTAAGTGTTTTGAAACAATTAAGCCTCCATCCAAATTTTCTAACGAATGTGATTATGTGGATGATTTCATCAATTGCCATTCCTCGAGTAATTGTGATGTTTTAAATGATGATAAGACGAGTTTATTCCATAATAATCATTGTGATGCAAAGTGTGACGGTGGAGTAACATATATTCAAAAAATGCAGGATTCGAATAGGTATGACGATGACCTTTCTTTTAATCCCAACTGGTTCGATTATGGTTATTACGAGATTTGTTCATTGTCTAATACGGAATCTGAGTTTTTGTAAGTCTATTTTGAAGCACGTCAAGAGTTTTGATCGCTCGATCTTGAGCTTGCACATATCCCATTGGTTTAACATGTTTGATTTATCGAAACCATTGCTATATTTTAACTTGAATAGTCAAACGCATGCTTTTAAACCGGGAGTATGTTTTGTATCATCTGGTATATCTTGTTGGAAAATCAAGCAAAACCGATTGTGTGTGAATTCTTTCTATCATTTTGATTCGTGGTCATTGAATAAGGTAACGAATTTTGTCAACTTTTTGTTCAATTTTTATTCGTTCCTTAAACAATTTCTGTGGTTGTACTTGAAGTTTACATATCATTTGGTCGAGACTAACCCAACCCCGAAGTATCAACTACATTATGATCCTGGGGAGAGAAGGTTCGTATTAGATGAAAAAGGTAAACTCGATCCTTATCCTCTTTCCCATAGAGTTAAGATCCCTGAAACTCCTGAAATAATTATGTTCTCCTCGGATGGTGTTCAACATCATGTTGATGATTTCATTTTTGTAAAACAAATTAGATCATGATATGCTTAGCTGTTCTAATTTGCTTGTTTGTGATCTATCTGTTGTGGATGTTGATGGAACACATGATGTTAATTTTCAATTTGTAAAACATTTGGAACATGAAATGCTTAATCGTTCCATTTTTCCTATTCATGTTCTTTCTGCTTTAATGATTGACAAAAAGAATCTTGTGTTCGAAAATTTGTATAATTTGTGTGCGAGTGATTTCATATATCGTACAATGCAAGATTTGGTTGTTCGGTTTCAAGTGCCATATTCACTTTCTCACCTATCTGCCTGTGACGATTATATTTATCCTTTGATGTGTTACTCGCATGATAATTTTGTTTTGTGGAAACTGTTTAAATCGTATGCATGCCATGAAGCCTATTCGCTTATGTCTCAAACATTTGATAAGGCTTTGTTACTTTTATATGATAAAGTGATTATGCCCGATTGCGTGCCATTTACTTGTCCTGTTTTGCTCATATTTGGGTTGCAAGTATGTTTAAAACATTTCTTGCTAAGTCTTGAATTTTCTTTTCAGGTAATTCAAAAACTGTCCGCCCCATTTGACCGAGGTAAACCGATCCAAAAGGAATTTTGTTCGGACAACCAACGGGTCGATTCGAGGATGAATCGTCTTGAAGAGGGGGGATGATACGGGCACGCCTGGGGCACCCTCGAATGTCAATATGACGAAGCTCGAATTCAAAGTTCCAAGTGCCGAGGAGCTCATGTGCACCTTCATGCACTTCCAAATTGAGCCGGATTAGCTCATTCGAGCTCAATTTGAGCTCACTCGAGCTCGCTCCAGCTCATTGAGCTGATTACATAATTTTAATGTTTTAAATAAATTGAGTTTTAATATATTTATTTTCCTACAGCAAATTAAATGTGTCTAAATATCTTATTTAGTGTTGGATTTAATTTGTCTAAGCCTAAATTTAATTTGTCACATTTTATTGCATGCTTTTTAAGTGTTTTAAAAACTAAAATTAATGTGCAGTTTTTTTTTGGTTAAACTAGGGGCTGCCGAATTTAGTATGTGATGCGATCCCGACTGCATCATGTTACGACACAACTTGATGCCACCGAGATTGGCCCAAACTCGAGGGGCCCAAGTGCAAAATAAAGCTTTTAATTTTAGTTTGTTAATTTGGTTGCTGGAATAAGGACTTTGATTTATTTATTTTAGTTACTTTAGTTATTATAATATGAGTCTTTAATTATGTCTTGTTTATTAAATGCATCTTTAACTAATGTCTTGCATTATTGATCTACATCTTTTAATTATGACATGCATTATGTGTTCTGCATTTAATAAAATCATGCATTATGTAACTCTCATGATAGTTAAGTTTGCATAATAAATCATGACATGCATTTAAGCATCTTAGTTTAATAAATGAGTTGCTGGACATTTATTCAACTCATCTTAGTTTAATTAAATAAGTTGTGTTTAATAAGAGGCTTATTAATTAATCTAGTTACTAGGATGTTTTAATGAAGCATGAGTTTAAGTTAATTTAATTACCTTCCATAAATTAACTAGTTCTTGTCGCATTAATTGAAGTCTTAACTTTTAGTTCATTTAATAAAGTCAAGTGTTTAATGTGTTTAAGTTAAAGTAGTGTTTAATAAGTGTTTAAATGTGATTAAATTGTTTGTTTAATGTGTTTGAATGTAGGAAACTTTTTGGCTGAAAACCGTTACACTCAAGGGGATGTTACAAAGAGTTAATGTGACTTTTCAAGTGAAAACGGTTACACACATGGGGAAGCATTATTTAACATTAAAGGGAGCTGTTATGATCATTGAAGGAAGTATTACATCTCCATTAATTTCGGCAGCAACCTATTCATCTTCCATAACCATTTGAGGCTTAAAAGATCACCCAAGAGTTACAACTTCTCATTAAGTTGCTGGTGATCATTCGGCTGCTAAGAAAGCATGAAACCAAGCATTTAAACTCATTGAAATCAGCTCATTAGGTGTAACACCCCAAACCCGGTCTGTGCATTAAGACCAGATTTGACATGTCACACGAAATGATCATATGTAAAGTCTCTTAAAGGTTTGTAGAAAACGGATTTTAAAATAAGTTGTTACAAAAAAATGTTACCAGTTAAAATTAACTAAGAATGAAATCCTTTTCGTACGTTTATTTATGAAAAACGTTTGTTTCTATTTTTAGAAAAGAAATCCCATTTAAGTATTTAAAACGTAATATAAAATCCATCCACAAGTAAAACATCCATAAAAATTTAACCAGAGGCCTTATTACATCACAACTTAAAAGCAAATATTAAAAAGTACTTTAAAGAAATTCGAAGTTTAATTAACCCATTAATCGTAGTATGGCCTCCATCGAGTCGTCCCCGCCCAAGCCTCCGCTCATTGATCATTACCGAAAGGGTAAAGAAAACGAGATGAGTTACTTAGAACTCAATGTGTAACTCACTTACCATAGTCCACCGGGCCAAAACCATTTAAGCATTTATTTGGGCTCGAGCCCATTACAAATATAACAATTTAACATGTATAGAATGCATGTGATATGCAATTTCCCAAAACCAATCCTAAGTTTCCATCCGCTACACACCACCCGTACCAACCAAAGACACTGTGGGGAGCTTTAGTCACCCACCCCGCCAACACACCAAACGGCATTAAGCCATATATCAAATCGCACGGCCATATTTCAAATCGGGCACGGCCATCGTAATTTTGTAGCAAAGCTACCGAACTTCTCTTCATCCAAAAAAGCCCAACCCATGCAATCATGTCTATAATATGCATAACAATCCATTCTTATAATTATTCCAACATAAGGCTCATTATAAAAGTTATCACAAACTGGCCCATTTCACATTTTGGCCCACATAATCTCATATCACATTTGGCCCATTTAGCAGTCATCACGTATGGCCCATTTATCAAAATCACATATGGCCCATTTATCAAAGTCACATATGGCCCAATAAGTCACTTTTATCGATTTAGCCCATTAAGGGCAATTTGTTAATTTTCATAATCTCGATACCAATTTCATAGTTTTTACTATTAAAGTGTTAAAATATACAATTTTACCCGATTTCACAAACTTTGTGATTTTAATCTAACATTATTATGATGTGGTTCTCTAACCCGCGAGATATGGTGTGAGATTACACACCTGATTACGGTGAGCACTACACTTTCCTGATCGTCAACACCTAAAAATGTTATAACGCTCGATTAGAACACTAACACTTAATAAATCTATGCTAATGTAAGCGGTCAAGATTTTTACCCTCGGAATCTCGAATAACTACTATTTGTCAGTTCTCCCTGGTTGACGGTTCACAACCCATTGGAAAATCCCAAACAGCTAATGGCTCAGAACTACGAACAACCTCGAATAACTGGTTTTCACTGGATGAGGGTCCACAACCCGGTGGAAAATCTCGGATTGCCGAAATAGCCCTTCGCTTGAATCTAGTGGGAATAGCAAATCCGCACCTCTTCTGATCACTATTCACCACCCTTTTTGACCCTATCTTGCATGCCTCCATTGACATAAGAATATTAGTCCAACTATTATTTCAAAAATTAAGACGATTGATTTTAAGGGGCGAAATCAGCTTACCCCAAAATCCTTACGTTCAAAGGATGAAAATCAAGCGATAGCGTTCCTAAGATAAAATCAATTAGTAAACCCCATCATTAACAAAATAATGTGTAATATGGAATTCCTTGATAAAAACCCTTACCTTAAAACTTTGGACTAAATCCTAGCGATTCACGATGATTTCGGACACTCTAAATTTCGGCCTTCCACTAAGTTTCTAAAATAGAGAAAAGATTCGAGTGAGTCATGGTATGATGATGATATCGATCCAAAAGACCATCCCACACCAACATGAAATTTTGGCACAAAGGAAAAAGGGAAAATAAGAATACTAGAGTATTATATTAGCCAATTACCGAGCGATTAAAGTGTAAGAAGAAAAGAAGGAAATGGTTTGAGAAGAAGATAAGTGTTGTAAAATATTTGGCTATGAAGAGAAAAATTTGAAGGAGATGGTGTTAGCAACATTCGGCCATGGAGGAAAAGAAAAGGGAGAAAATGTTGAATAAATTTTGTAAGAAGAATGAGATGAAATAAAGGTATAGGACAATTAGGTGTTTCGGTTTTGGTTCATTTCAAGAATAGAAGATGAACAAAGAGAGAGGTTTGAGACTAGAGAGCATTCGGCAATGGAGGAAGAAAAGAAAAGAGAAAATGGCCTTCAAGGTTTTGGTGTTTTCGGCACTAGGGGAAATGACTTGAGAGAATAGGCAAATTTAGACCAAAATGGTCAAAATGGAATGACCAAAATAAAAACGAAAGATGCTTACCTAATGCTCAATTTGCATTCGGCTAGGGAGAGAAAAGATGAAGAGAAAATGTTTTGAGAGAAAGCAAAAATGACCCAAAAAGAAATATGCCCAACAAGCACCTATCCTTACTCAAAAGTCTTCAAAAATTCGGCCACCCCTTAGCCCCTAAAACCGTCCAAGTACATGGACACCAAAGTCAAAGTTTGGCCATTCCAAACTTTCCAAAACACATTCCTTAAAATGTGCCTTGTGTTCCCCCTACATACCATAATCTCATGATTCCCTACCTTAAGTTCAATTCTTGCCTTAATCCATTAGCCACCTTACCATAAACTAAAAGTCCAACTTTCCAAAAATAAAGCTTGGCCGACACATGCTAGATGAGTGCAAAAATTAAAAAAAAAATTCTCATGCATAACAAGGGATTCGAACCTCTTCCCTCTAAGTATGCTTATGACGTCAACTCCTCTTTACTACTAGCTCATCTTATGCTAACTTTTGCCACTTAGTTTCCTTAAACATCAAGGTTACTTGTTCCACTTCAATAAAGTTCTATTTACCAAAATTTATTCCAAAATCCAATTAAATCCCGAACCTTCTCAGGACTATTTTAACACACACATAGGATAAATAAACTAGCTGAGCACCAAAGTAATGTAACATATAAAAATTCAAATTTTAGGATGTTACATTAGGAGTCTTAAAGTTGTTGTTATTTGGCTGGAGGAGTTCAAGAGTTTTACCTATTGATTAGATTTTATTTCAGCCATTTAAATGCATAATAAAGCTGAATTCATATGACTCTTCAGCTAACCACATGTAAACACTATATATACTCTGTTATTAGCTTGTAAAAGGGACTTTTGATGCTTAATGAAATTTGTGAGTTATCTACTCTCTTTATTCTTCAAGGTTCAAATTGACTTATCTAGTAGCTAGTGGCATCAATCTGACTTGTTTCGAACTTATCATCCATTTGGGTGTGGCATTCAAACCTTTATACCGAGGTTCCTATCTTGCTAGATAGTGGGTCGAGGTTTTATCCAATTCCGTTTTTATCTTTGAAACATATAAGACTCGGGTCCTTAATTCCTATTAAGGGTTCTTTCTTGTTTCAGCCAATTATCCATTCAATCCATCTATTTTCTTTGTTATTAAACCACTGTCATTTTCTTAAAACCAACCATTTTTCCCTTTTAAAACAAATTGAACGAAACCTCTTCATAGATGATCGGGCAAACTCGTATACGACTCGACTCACCCCGAGGCAGATCGTATCAGTATGTATCCTAATGGTGTCTTTAAGTTGTCTAAAATGTCCATTAATTTGTCCATAGCATGTATTTAATTATATTCAGCTGATTTGGCTTGATTTAATGTGAATTCATGGCCTTTGTAGGTTCAGCCAAATCTATGGAGCACATTTAAGAGATACATGCACCTAGGTGCAATGTATGTGACCAAATGCATCAATGCACTTGGAGGATGCATGGACGGCTGGAACATGCATGTTGGCTGTTCATTTTTGGCTTCCCAAAGGGCACCCTTTCAGCCAAAGAGTCACCAGGCCATTCACTTCTCCAAGGTGGCTGAATGTCTCCCCATGCACATCAAAGACGCGTTTCACACTTGCTGCATGTCAAGGCTGTTTGGTTGCTCACTTTTTGTAACATCCCAAAATTGGGCCTAGTAGAATTGGACCTATTGGGCCCATTGGACCTTGAGCGTAGAAGCATTTTAAAATTTATAGGAATTTGAGAACGGCATTATTTCAAGTTGGACTTATTAGGAAGGTGATTTTGGAAAGTTACGGGGTTCTAGGAAGTTCCGGGTTCAAATTGGGCCTTAGCAAAATTTTTATGTTTAGGTACTTTAAGGAGAGAAGGCAAGTGGCATTATGACTTAAGGAAATAAGTGTGCATTTTGCTAGCACAAGGAGTCTATTGGTAAAGGTGGAAAGTGTCGTGTGGAGTGTACTAATGGTTTAAGGTTCGAATCCCATCTATTGCAAAATTTTGAATTTATTTTTTTGTGCTTCTCTTTTATGTGTCGGCCAAGGTGGTATTTAAGGCAAGGAAGACTTTTTAATTATGGTATGGTGGCTAAGGAAAAAGGAAAGGATGAAGGTAAGGAAAGGAATCAAAAGAAAAAGGCAAGATAAGGGAGCATGTTGGCCTTTTTCATGGGTCATCTTTTGGAAAGATTTTTGTTGGTCAACATCCACCCTTTTTAGCTAGAGTTCACACGGTTTTGAGGGGGTAAAGGGGAGTGCCGAAAATCCTTTAGGCATTTTGTAAGTTTTAGTGTTTGAGAGGTTACTTTTCTTCTTAGCCTTTTTGGTGATTTTTATTTTTTTTCAATTCCTTTCCTCTTGGCCGAAACCTCCTAGCACATTTGTGCAATTTTCTTTCTCTTTTGTTGGTCGAAACATTCATCTCTCGCATCACCTTCCCTTGATAGCCGAACCATCTAGCATCCATCCATCACCCATTCTTTTCTTTTAACCATTTCTTCAATCTTTCCTCTTCTCTAAAATCGACATCACTTTAAGATCACATCTTCTTGTTTGATTTTCTTCCAAAGCCGAATCTAGTATCATTCCATCTCTTCACTACTTCTTTTCTTTTTGCCTTGGACAATCTCTTCCTGATCGAGTTGGTAAGTGACTTATCATCCATCTTTTCATTTCATTTTTAGCCGAATATATGAGTTCATCATTTTTGGTTACTCTACTTTGTTTCTTTATCAAAATATCTCTCTCCATCACTTTCATATTGTGATCAATATCTTCTTTCGTAGTGATCTTAGTGGGTGGCCGAATATCATTCTAGTCATAAGTCAAGTAGTGGAAATCGAATCCATTATCAACAAGCTAAGGAGTTCTTTATGGATTATTTGATATCATTCATTATTCGATTGGTTGCTAAATGGATTAATAGTTTGGACTAATTGGTCACTATAGGAACCAAATCGCTTGATCACCTATCCCTCGTAATAAGAGGCTCAGATTGTTGGTAAGTGATATAGATTGTTAATCAATCGCAATACTTGGTTGAAGTTGAAAATTGGGCTTTGGACTAATTGTTAACTAATTGTACCTTTAGGTGCTGCAGAGAGTATCGTGTTACGGATTTTGAATAAGGTGTGTAATCCCATACCCTACCGAATACATGTTTGAAATGGTGGTAATCTCATATCTCTCTGAAAGTTTGCATGAAATGTTCTGTGATTTGGTCGAAATACCGAAGGAAATTAAAAACCAGCATCCGTGATCACTTGAGCGTACGTATATTAGTAGTGGTAACCATATTTTGCAATGAAACAGTTTGGTCAGCAGCAGTGGCGTGAATTTTGAAAAATCACGAAAAATAGGATAAAGGGAGTTAGAAAGTGAAAAAGATATCAAAATAAAGCCTACTGTGTCTATTTTTTATATGAAGGAAATAGAGGAGGAAGAGGAATTTTATATTCTGTGATATGTTAATTTTAGTGAGACTGGTTCTGATTGACATCGTGGTTCCCTGTTCTGTATTGGAAAAATCATTTAAAATTGTACAAAGTGAATTATGAATTATAAGTTATATGTATAGATTCCTTAGTGAGCCTATTTTCAATATAAATAAGTGGGAGCAACATATGAAAACCGTACAGTGAGATATTTGAATTTTGGGTAAGAGAGGTCGAACCAGTTGGACAAAGTAACAAGGGAATCTTTAATGAATAAACTGTACTAAACGGATAAGCCAAAAATTCTGGAAAAATTGTAGTAAGAAGATATATGAGTCTAGTTTCAAGGAAAATTTACGGATCTAAATTTTGAGTTTCCTTACTCGAGTTATGGTCAATTTAGTCAGTATGATGCAGATGGACAGTTTCAATTTTTATGCCTCACATTAGTAGTTAAGTCTAGGTTGCCGAATTACCAAAATACCCTTGGAGGGTAAATTACCGAAATACCCCTGGGTTGTGAGATTACTGAATTACCCTTAGTGGGTAAAAATGACTGATTTACCAAAATGCCCCTATGGGCCGAATTGATAGAATGCCTTAGTGGGCTAAATTACAAAGCTCAATAATGGGCCGATTCATCATATTAAATTACTAGACTAATGGTTGTTATACATGTGGATATTTTATGTTGTTATGTGTATTGCATCATCACATATTGCATGGGATGGGAAACTTGAATGAAGAGAAGTATAGACCGGTGGCATTGCCACAAATTCTGATATGGGCTATGTGCCAATTTAAATATGGCTTTGTGCCATCATGATTAAGGCCGTGTGCCGATTATATTACCGTATATGATACTCTGGTGGTTAAGCCACAAATTTATTATAAATGGCAGCTTGTCTGCAAATTGGAGACCGGCGGGTGGGTTGACTTGATCCCCACAGGAGAGACGGTTGGTACGGGGGAGAGACTGGTTGGATGGGTTGGGTTGCATACATTTGCTTCATATATATATATATGTTCTGTTATGATAGTGGGCTCCAGCCTAAGATGTTACTATATGGGTTCAGGCCCAGTGGATGACGGTGTAACATCCTTAAATAGGGGCTATTATGTTTAAATTGTTCTTGCATGTGTATGTATTGATTGTGGTATTAATTGAGGTGTTCTAGGTTCTAGGTATAAGCCGAGGTAGGCCCGAGCTATAAGAAAAATTTTGTTTTTAAGCTTTGGTCAAGGGAGTGAAGGAGCGAGGGGTTAAATATATTTCGGGGTGAAATTAAGTACAAGAATTGGCTTGGGAAAGTGGCAAGGAGGCGCCACTTAGGGCCTTGAGACCGACGCCACATGCGGGGAAGGGGAGCTCGTGTTCCAGCGGAATGGAGATCCCATTTTCTCTTACCATTTTGACGCCAAGGAGGAAGAGTTGTGCTCAGCTCAAACTCATCGATTTGTTAATTAAGTCAAATTAATTTAAACTGGTGGAGAAGAGAAAATTTAGGAGCTTGTGGAATTCAAACACATTTGAATTGTTGGTCGGGAAGAAATTTGAGGTGTTCGCCAATTTTGAATAGTGGAGGAGGAGTGTTCGGTTGGGGAACTTGCTAGGTGTGCCGTCCCTCCATAGTTAGCTTAGGAGGACATTTTCGGCTAGTCTAGGCTATAGTGCATCCGGTTGAGAAGCAAACCTAAACTCCTCTTTGCTCATCGATTTTCCCTTAATGCACCATGTTGAAGCAAAAGCCGAAATCCCTTTTTGTACCTGTCGAATTCTCTTGAAAGCACCTAGCCGAATGTCCACCTAAACTTCCTTAGTTTTATTTCTTTTTCTTCTTCTTCTCAAGTGCTTGGCCGAATCTCCTTCTCTCCCATCTCTCTTTTTTTTCTTTCTCTCATAATTGTTCAAAACCGCATCAACAGTCTCTTTTTCTCAAATCAACAACTTTCCTTTCTCTTCATTCTCTCTTGTGTTGAATCTTCTTCTTTTTCTTCCTCCTTTTGCCGGAACTCCCTTAATCTTTTTTCTTTAAACCAAAGCCGAATACCATTCATCTTTCTCTCATTCTCTCCTTTCACTTTAGCCGAATCTTATTTGCTTTTCTCTTCTTTCAGCCATAGCCGGATCACATTGAAGTCCATCACCATTGCCGAAATCTTCCTACTTTCTTCTTGTTTTATTTTGGCCGAATATCAACCAAGCATAGATCTCCCTTGGTTGTTCTCTAATCGGATTTGAAGAGGGTAAGTAATCTTGGCCGAAACTCTATTCTCACTTTCTCTTTTTCTCTGTCGTCATGTGTAGACAAAAGCCAAATTTCGGCATTTGTCTTGGCTTTTAATCAACCATGCAATTGGTTTCTTATAGGACCTTCGGGATTTTAAAGCAGTAGATCGGGGTCATCCTTTTCCTGTCAAGCAATTTCGGTAAGTCAGTGGTAAGGTTTCATGCCGATTCGATCTAAAAAGCCGAAGGCTATTAAGATTAAGTGTTAATGTTGGCCGATTATAGGGGAAAGATCAGTCTCGCACATCTCGGGTTGTGGTTAGCGTTCGAAAGGCAGTAAGGTAAGGGTTGTGTTTGGTTATGCGTTATCTCACCCTTCGGGATTTGCTAGTATAGCCGAATGGCTTTTGCTAATGATCTTAGTGTGGGCCGAATGTAGGAAAAGGGGATCTAGTGCGATAGATCGGGACCTTCGGATTCATGTCGCATTAGTAATCGTGTGTGTACCTTACACACTTCTTAATCGTCAAACTTGTTAATAACCTAAACTTTATTAAAAGCTGAAACAGTGTAGATTTCGATTTGATACCCTTTTGGGTATGCGCAAGGACTCGGGTAAGTCCGTTTGATAAGTTTAAGACAATTGATTTGATTGAAATCGCATATGCTATGTGTCACTGTACGTTTAATGATTAAGCATGATAGCATGATTTGCATGTACATGAGCACTATGGTGGGTGATATGAGAGGAGGGGGAAGATTGATATCTGTGACTTTGGGTCACCAGAGGTTTGGCACCTCCAGAGGTTTGGCACCTCCAGTGGTTTGGTACCACAGTTGATTTCGTGACTTTGGGTCACCAGAGGTTTGGCACCTCATAGTGACTCGTCCCAGTGGTTTAGCACCACAGTGGGTTGGCCCCACATTTGATAAACGGGATTGTCGCCAGTGATTTGGCATCACAACGTGGGTTGGCCCCACAATTGGATTATTCGTGACTTTGGGTCACCAAAGGGGTTTGGCACCACATGATTATTGATATCGGTGACTTTGGGTCACCAAAGGTTTGGCACCACCACGGTGGTTTGGTACCACACGGGTAGGGAAATGGAGTTGTGGATGGTTAGGTTGGGTGCATGATATGTTTACTTGATTATGATTTGTGTAAGCATGTTGCAATAATCGGGAGGGGAATTATGCACTGAGTCTTGGTGACTCACCTTCTCCCTTATCTTTTCAGGTGATTCGTAGATCGCGGATGAGGAGCCGGGTGGACTCGAGGTGGCCATGCGATAATTGTTTCGGTTTTACATTGACTATTTGACTGGGGTACTTTATTTTAAATTTTGGGTTTTTTTTATATGGGTTTGTAATAAGGCCATTAGTATTTTTATTTTGGGTTTTATTATATCTGCTTTAATTTTTCGGATGTTACTAAATAAATTGCTTAAACATGTTTTAAACTACCTGATAACCAAAGTTTTCTAATCTTTACTTCGCATCGAGTGTTCTAAACATTACCATTGGGTAACAACATTCACAAGGTGATTACAAAGTTAACTTAAATGATTTTCAAACTTAAGTTTTTCCAAGCTCAAGTACAAACGGTTTTGGATTAACTAAATACAATTCACATGATTTCAAAGCAACTTAACATTTTCCACTATACATACATCGGTTTTCCCCAAACACAGGCAATCGAAGAGTTTTCACCGAAAATAAACTGGTAACCTATTTTCTTCAAAACATTTTCACTCTGTAACATGCTAGATTCAGTTGTGGTGTGTTGACCGGGTTTGAGGTGTTACAATTTTGGTATCAGAGCCAGTTTCAAAAGCTCGACTGTGGGCCCGAGGCCCAAAATGTTTTAAAATGTGGTTCCAAAAAGTTTTGCTCCAAAATACAGGGTCTGAAAAGCATGGCACCGAGTCTCCTGCACCAATCCACCCGTAAGTACCCTAATCGATGTTTGCATTTGATTATGATGATATATGTTATGAACGACTAGTGATAGTGGACTACCCTAGAGACTAAAACCTATAGGATTCTCGGGAACTCGCGAAGACAAAACTCTTTAATAAGAACCGATCATAAGATCGTGCCTTAATAATAGTGGAATAGTGATCGCGGATAAAACTTTTAAATCGGATAAGTCGAGACGTTAGACATGAGCACTCGAGGTCGTGGTCGTAATACTCGTGGGCGCCAGCGGGGTAGGATGATCGTGTGCAACCAAAGGGGGAGTGCAGTGGGGTCGAAAAATGAGATGCCCGCCACCACCTATGTGTGTTGAGTTTCGAGGATCGGATGTGGATGACGTAGTGTCGCAGCGATCGCCGCGAGTTCTTGAGAGTGGTGGAGCGGTGGAGGTGCGGGAGCTCGGAAATCAGATCCGAGTGACTCGGAGCCAATGGAGCCGAGGTATTCCGAGGTGTTTTGCAGTGTGGCACCCAATACGGCTGAGTATTGGTTGGAGGTCACGGAGCGAATCATGGATGACTTGGATTTGACTACTGAGGAGAAACTGAAAGGGATAGTGTCGCTTCTCCGGGATGAGTCATACCAATGGTGGCTCACGGTTCGGGATAGTGCTGCAGTGGATGATCTCACTTGGGATTATTTTAAGACAGCTTATCAGAAGAAATATATTGGGTTTAGCTACATTAATGCGCAGCGGAAGGCGTTTCTGAGACTGGTTCAGGGAAGTAAGTCCGTATCAGAGTATGAGGCGAAATTCTTAAGGTTGAGCCGGTATGCTCGAGGTATCGTGGCTACGGAGCACGAGCGATGTGTCAGGTTCGAGGACGGACTGAGGGATGAGCTGAGATTGTTGATTGCTCCACAGCAGGAGCGAGAGTTTGCTGTGTTAGTAGAAAAGGCTAAGATAGCCGAGGGGATCAAGGAATCTGTGAGGCAGAATCATGACAGGAATAGACATAAGAGAGGTTTTGGATCACCGGGTCGGTTGGTAATTCTCGTAAAAGGGCTAGGCATGGTGGGCCGAATCAATCAGGAGGCCCATTCGCTAATCGTGGACCAGCAGCGCACCGGTGTGGGAAATCTTATTGGGGAGAATGTTGGACTGGTGGAAAAGGATGTTTTGAATGTGGCTCGTTGGATCATCGTGTGAGGGATTGTCCACGGAAGTTAGCCAGGATTCAGTCTGACGGTCAGGGCCGTGCTCAGTTCAGAAATGAGGGACCGCAACCGCAGAGGGGTCGTGGTTCTGGTAGAGGAGGTAATGGTTCGAGTCGAGGCCGCGAGCACCGGGCGGAGGAGCAGTAACACCGAGGCTAGACAAAATGGATTGGTATATGCAGCGAGGCGTCAAAAGGAGGGCGATGCAGCGGACATGATAACCGGTACGTTCTTAATCTTTGGATCTCCATATACTACTTTGATTGATGTGGGTTCGACGCATTCGTATGTTGCTAGTAGCATAGTAGAGACCATGAACTTAGACTCTGAGATTACTTCTAGGGAGATGACAGTAATTAGCCCTCTAGGTCACTCTGTAGAAGTAAATAAGTCAGATAGGGATGTACCCCTAGAACTCCAAGGGGTAGTGTTTGTAGCTGATCTGATGGAACTGCCGTTTGGGGAGTTCGATCTGATTCTTGGGATGGACTGGTTGGTAAAGTACCAGGCAAATTCAGATTGCACGGCTAAGCGCATGGTTTTGAAAACGTCTGAGGGTGAAGAAGTGGTAATGATAGGTAATAGAGGAGATTATCTATCTAATGTGGTGTCTGCTTTGAAAGCTGAGAAGATGGTCAGGAAGGGTTGCAAGGCGTTTATGGTTCATGTCTGTGCCTTGGAGGCCAAGGAGTCAGCTGTGGAGAATATCTGAACGGTGATGGAATTTGTCGACGTATTTCCAGAAGAACTTCCGGGTCTACCTCTGGATCGGGAAGTCAAATTTGGTATAGATTTGTTACCTGGGACCGCGCCAGTGTCTATTGCCCCGTATAGGATGGCGCCAAAGGAATTGGTAGAGCTGAAGGCTCAAATTCAGGAGTTATTGGACCGGGGTTTCATTCGGCCAAGTGTTTCGCCTTGGGGAGCGCCAGTGCTCTTTGTCAAGAAGAAGGATGGTACAATGCGGATGTGTATAGATTATCGCCGATTGAATAAGTCGACGATCAAAAACAAGTATCCATTGCCCGGGATAGAGGACTTGTTTGATCAGCTTAAGGGGGCATCGGTTTTCTCGAAGATCGACCTAAGGTCGGGGTATCATCAGCTAAAGGTGAAAGAGGCTGATATCCACAAGACGGTGTTTCACACTCGGTATGGGCACTATGAGTTTCTAGTAATGCCGTTTGGGTGGACTAACGCGCCAGCTGCATTCATGGACATATGAATCGGGTGTTCCAGTAGTATTTGGATCAGTTTGTCGTGGTGTTTATAGACGACATATTGGTGTACTCAAGGTCTGAGGAGGAGCATGATGCGCATTTGCGGGTAGTTTTGCAAATTCTGAGGGAAAAGCAGTTATTTGCCAAATTTAGTAAGTGCGAGTTCTGGCTTAGGGAGGTGACTTTCTTGGGTCACGTGGTGTCAGCTGAGGGGATTAGAGTGGATCCTCGAAAGAATGAGGCAGTGTTGGACCGAAACCGCCTAATTCGAAAGGGCGTAAGTTCGAGTTTCCTAGACCGGGAGGGTATTACCGCAGATTTGTTGAGGGATTTTCTTTGATCGCAGCGCTTATGACCAAATTATCGAGGAAAGGAGTTCCATTTGTGTGGTCCGAGAAACAAAGCAAGAAAGTTTCGACAAGTTGAGAAAGATTCTCATCAAGCTCCGCTTTGATTCAAATTGACTGGAGGCAGAAAGGAATTCACTTGGTCTCATCGTGATGCATCACATACTTGGTTTAGGATGTGTGTTGATGCAGAAGGGAAGGTAGTGGCATATGCATCTCGACACCGAGATCGCATGAGGTTAACTATCCAACGCATGACTTGGAATTAGCTGCAGTGGTTTTCGCCCTGAAAATATAGAGACATTACTTGTACGGAGAGAAGTCGATAGTCTACACGGATCACAAAAGTCCAAGTATCTATTGACTCGTAAAGATCTCGAACTTGAGACAATGGAGATGGATTGAATCGCTGAAGGACTACGATCGCTCAATTAAGTATCATCCGGGCAAGGCTAACATGGTGTCAGACGCGTTGAGCCGTAAGGGAGTGTCAGACTTGAGAGTGATGTTTGCTCATCTTAGCTTGTATGCCGAAGGACGTCGAGTTAAGGCAGAGGATTCTTCAGGATGCACATAGCAGTCCATACGCTATGCATCCTGGAGGTAGCAAGATGTACCGGGATTTGCGAGAGCAGTTTTGGTGGCCAGGTCTGAAACGGGAAGTAACTGAGTTTGTGGGTAAATGTCTAATGTGTCAGCAAGTCAAGGCTGAACATCAGTTGCCGTCAGGTTTACTTCAGCCGGTGAAGATTCCGCAGTGGAAGTGGGAAAGGATCACTATGGATTTTGTCAGTGGACTACCCCTTACGCCAAGTAAGAAAGACTCAGTCTGGGTAATTATGGATCGTCTAACTAAGTCAGCTCATTTCATACCGGTAAGGGTTGATTACTCGCTTCAGAAGTTAGCAAAGTTGTATGTGGCGGAGATAGTGAGGCTGCACGGGGTGCTAGTATCGATCATCTCGGACAGGGATCCCAGGTTCACATCAAGGTTCTGGAAAGCGTTGCATCAGGCATTGGGAACGCGGTTGGATTTTAGTACGGCATTTCATCCGTAGACAGACGGACAGTCAGAGAGGGTTATACAAATCTTGGAAGATATGCTTTGAGGTCATGTTTTTGGACTTTAGAGGCACCGAAGAATTTCTACCGTTAGCTGAATTTATGTGACAACAATAGTTACTGTGCAAGCATTAAGATGGCACCATATGAGGCGCTGTATGGTAGGAAGTGTCGTACACCTACCGCCGGATGCAATTGGGGGGCGCGATGTTGGGACCAGAGTTGGTTGTTTGAGATCGAGGATAAAGTCAAGTTGATTCAGCTCGTTTGAAGGAAGCTTCGCATGCGCGTAAGTCATATGCCGATCTTAAGCGGAGAGATATAGAGTTCGTAGGGGTGATAGGGTTTTCTTGAAGGTCTCGCCGGGGAAGAAAGTGCTGAGATTTGGAAGGAAAGACAAGCTAAGTCCAAGGTTTATTGGCCCATATAAGGTGTTGGGACGAGTGGGACCAGTGAGCTTATCGCCTTGAGTTGCCAATGAGTCGAGTCGATACATGATGTGTTCCACGCCTCCATGCTTAGGCGCTACCGTTCAGATCCATCGCATGTTGTATCAGTGGGGGAAATTGAGGTGAGCCCAGATTTGACCATGAAGAGGAACCAGTGCAGATTCTAGATCGGGATGTGGAAGTTTTGCGCAAGAAGTCAGTTCCATTAGTAAAGGTATTATGGCGAAAGCATGGCGTGGAAGAAGCTACGTGGGAACTAGAGGATGTGATGAGGCAGCAATACCCTCAACTCTTTTGACCAGGTAATTTCGAGGCCGAAATTATTTTTAAGGGGGGTAGAACTGTAACATCCTTAAATAGGGGCTATTGTGTTTAAATTGTTCTTGCATGTGTATGTATTGATTGTGGTATTAATTGAGGTGTTCTAGGGTCTAGGTATAAGTTTAGAGGTAGGCCCGAGCTATAAGAAAAATTTTGTTTTTAAGCTTTGGTCAAGGGAGCCAAGGAGCGAGGGGTTAAATATATTTCGGGGTGAAATTAAGCACAAGAATTGGCTTGGGAAAGTGGCAAGGAGGCACCACTTAGGGCCTTGAGAGTGACGCCACATGCAGGGGAAGGGGAGCTCAGTTCGAGCAATGAGATCCCATTTTTTGCTTACCATTTTGACGCCAAGGAGGGAAGAGTTGTGCTCAAATTTCAAACTCCACGATTTGTTGATTAAGTCAAATTAATTTAATCTGTGGAGAAGAGAAAATTTAGGAGCTTGTGGAATTCAAACACATTTGAATTGTTGGTCGAGAGAAATTTGAGGTGTTTGCTTAATTTTGAATAGTAGAGGAGGAGTGTTCGGTTGGGGAACTTGCTAGGTGTGCCGTCCCTCCATAGTTAGCTTAGGAGGACATTTTCGGCTAGTCTAGGCTATAGTGCATTCGGTTGAGAAGCAAACCGAAACTCCTCTTTGCTCATCGATTTTCCCTTAATGCACCATGTTGAAGCAAAAGCCAAATCCTTTTTGCACCTGTCGAATTCTCTTGAAAGCACCTAGCCGAATGTCCACCTAAACTTCCTTAGTTTTATTTCTTTTTCTTCTTCTTCTCAAGTGCTTGGCCGAATCTCCTTCTCTCCCATCTCTCTTTTTTTCTTTCTCTCATAATTGTTCAAAACCGCATCAACAGTCTCTTCTTCTCAAATCAACAACTTTCCTTTCTCTTCATTCTCTCTTGTGCCGAATCTTCTTCTTTTTCTTCCTCCTTTTGCCGAAACTCCCTTAATCTCTTTTCTTTAAACCAAAGCCGAATACCATTCATCTTTCTCCCATTCTCTCCTTTCACTTTAGCCGAATCTTATTTGCTTTTCTCTTCTTTCAGCCATAGCTGGATCACATTGAAGTCCATCACCATTGCCGAAATCTCCCTACTTTCTTCTTATTTTATTTTGGCCGAATATCAACCAAGCATAGATCTCCCTTGGTTCTTCTCTAATCGGATTTGAAGAGGGTAAGTAATCTTGGCCGAAACTCTATTCTCACTTTCTCTTTTTCTCTGTCGTCATGTGTAGACAAAAGTCGAATTTTGGCATTTGTCTTGGCTTTTAATCAACCATGTAATTGGTTTCTTATAGGACCTTCAGGATTTTGAAGCAGTAGATCGGGGTCATCCTTTTCCTGTCAAGCGATTTCGGTAAGTCAGTGGTATGGTTTCATGCCGATTCGATCCGGTGTCAGGCTATTAAGATTAAGTGTTAATGTTGGCCGATTGTAGGGAAAGATCGGTCCTCGCACATCTCGGGTTGTGGTTAGCATTCGAAAGGCAGTAAGGTAAGGGTTGTGTTTGGTTATGCGTTATCTCACCCTTCGGGATTTGCTAGTATAGCCGAATGGCTTTTGCTAATGATCTTAGTCTGGGCCGAATGTAGGAAAAGGGGATCTAGTGCGATAGATCGGGACCTTCGGGATTCAGTAATCACGTTAGTAATCAGGTGTGTACCTTACACACTTCTTAATCATCGTAAACTTGTTAATAACCTAAACTTTATTAAAAGCCAAAACAATGTAGATTTCAATTTGGTACCCTTTTGGGTATGCGCAAGGACTCGGGTAAGTCTGTTTGATAAGTTTAAGACAATTGATTCGGTTGAAATCGCATATGCTATGTGTCATCAGACGCTTAATGATTAAGCATGATAGCATGATTTGCATGTACATGAGCACTATGGTGGGTGATATGAGAGGAGGGGAAGATTGATATCTGTGACTTTGGGTCACCCGATGTTTGGCACCTCATAGCCGACTGGCCCCGGTGGTTTAGCACCACGCTGGGTTGGCCCCACATTTGATAAACGGGATTGTCGCGCGCTGATTTGGCATCACAACATGGGTTGGCCCCACAATTGGATTATTCGTGACTTTGGGTCACCAGTGGTTTGGCACCACATGATTATTGATATCAGTGACTTTGGGTCACCAGTGGTTTGGCACCACCAGTGGTTTGGTAGTACCACACAGGGTAGGAAATGGAGTTGTGGATGGTTAGGTTGGGTGCATGATATGTTTGCTTGATTATGATTTGTGTAAGCATGTTGCAATAATCGGGAGGGGGATTATGCACTGAGTCTTGGTGACTCACCTTCTCCCTTATCTTTTCTGGTGATTCGTAGATCGCAGATAAGGAGCCGGTTGGACTCGAGGTGGCCATGCGATAATTGTTTCGGTTTTACATGGACTATTTGACTGGGGTACTTTATTTTAAATTTCGGGTTTTTTTTATCTGGGTTTGTAATAAGGCCATTAGTATTTTTATTTTGGGTTTTATTATATCTGCTTTAATTTTTCGGATGTTACTAAATAAATTGCTTAAACATGTTTTAAACTACCTGATAACCAAAGTTTTCTAATCTTTACTTCGCATCGAGTGTTCTAAACGTTACCATCGGGTAACAACATTCACAAGGTGATTACAAAGTTAACTTAAATGATTTTCAAACTTAAGTTTTTCCAAACTCAAGTACAAACGGTTTTGGACTAACTAAATACAATTCACATGATTTCAAAGCAACTTAACATTTTCCACTATACATACATCGGTTTTCCCAAACACAGTAATCGAAGAGTTTTCACCAAAAATAAACCGGTAACCTATTTTCTTCAAAACATTTTCACTCTGTAACATGCCAGATTCGGTCGTGGTGTGTTGACCGGGTTTGGGGTGTTACAGACGGTAAGGGATTTCACACTGAGTTCTTGTAACTCACCCCCCCTTTTTTTCTTAACCCTTGTAGGTAATGCTCCGTAATGAGGACTTGGGCCCATGGATGACTCGGTGGAGGCCATACTTCAGAAATGGTGTTATTAAACTTTAAATTTCTATTTCGGTTTATTTTATTATTTTGCTATTTTGGTTTAAGTTGTAATAAGGCCTCTGGGATATGTTTTAAATTGCTTTATGTTTAGTCGTACTTATAATATTACTTGAATTGTTTTAACGGGGATTTTCTAAAATCATAAATAATGGTTTTCGAAAATTGATTAATAAATGGATTTTATAACAAACTTTTACAAATATTTTGACTTGGAAATTTCCTCTCGAATTATCAACAATATTTTCAAAAGCCACAGTTTTAAAGCTCACTACCTCAATTTTCAACTCATCAAACGATCTCTCAAAAATACTTGTATTTTATCTACGTTTATAACGATTTCAAAATACTTCACAGACTCTTTTTCTAAACATCACATTTTTGTAAATTGTTTATTTCAAATATGCTTTCGCCACCAAAAAGGTTTTAAAAAAATAATTATATTTTCAAGTAGTTAACAATTGCTTAAGTGTTTTGGGTTTTAACAAAGAGGCTGTAATTCTCAAACAAGTTATTCCATGTGACACGCCAGATTTGGGCCTAACTTCTAGGCCGGGTTTGGGGTGTTACATTTTATAGTATTAGAGCTCGGTTGCAAAATTTGGCTGTGGTTTGGGTTCAAAAGTGTTTTCAAAGCCGTTTAAAATTTTAAATTATACATGTATGTTCTAAAGGAAGTATGGCACCACGGGTATCCGGCACCAAGTCAAGTAAGTTTATATTTTCAATTTATGATTATTGTGGTATGACTGTAGAAATACTCTAGAACTCTTAGCTTTAGGAGCTGAAACTATAGAAATTGAGACCTTAGATACGTACTACGAAAACAACTTTACTTCCTATACTCCATAAAACATTGTTTAATAAACACCAAAAAATATACCGATTCATAAAACTCGTAATAAGATTAAGTCGACATTAGTGAACATGAACGCTAGAAGACGTGGACGCCAGACGTGGACGTGGTAGAGGCCGAGGTGCTAGGGCTAGATCTTGACATAGGGCATGTTTCCGAAAGGAGGTGTTGGCATTTCGGTGGGTGAGACGGAGTCTTATGACCGAGCCGAACCGATGAGTCGACTCAGCTAGTTAGGGAGCTTGTGGAGGAGGTTAGAGAAATTGGTCGAACACTTGAGTTGGGCGCGGGATGTAAGAAGAAAAGAGATCGTGGTTCTTTTGGGTCGCAGTCTCATTTAAGTAAAGCGTGTTAAGGCACGCATACAAACTTTCTCGCTTACGATTATCGTAGAGCCGTCATCCGGGAGAATGCTTTGGAGGTCGGGGAGCATGCTTGAGATGCGGGTCTAAGGAGCATAAGGCTCGGGATTGTTTCATCACCATCAAGTCAGTATGTTATGTGTAACATCCTAAAATTTGAATTTTTATATGTTGCATTATTTTGGTGCTCACTAGTTTATTTATCCTATGTGTGTGTTAAAATAGTCCCGAGAAGGTTCGGATTTATTTGGAGTTGGTATAATTTTTGGAAATTAGTACTTTAATGAAATGGAACAAGTGACCTTAAAGCCTAAGGTAATTAAGTGGTAAAAAGATAGCATAATTGAGTTAGTAGTAAAGAGGATATGCGCCACATGTATTGTCTTGAGAGGAAAGGTTCGAATCCCTTGGTATGCATTTTTGTAACTTAAAATTTTTGCACTCTCCTATTAAGTGTCGGCCAAGCTTTATTTTTGGTATGTTGGACTTTTAATTTTTTATGGTAAGATGGCTAAGAGAAAAGGCAAGTGTAAACTTAAGGAAGGGAATCATACGAATAAGGTATGTAGGGGACACAAGGCACTTTATAAGGAGTGTGTTTTGGAAAGTTTGGAATGGCCAAACTTTGACCTTGGTATCCATGTATTTGGACGGTTTTAGGGGCTAGGGGTGGCGAATTTTTGAAGAACTTTGGGTAAGGATAGGTGCTTGTTGGGCACATTTCTTTTTAGTCATTTTGTCTTCTCTCAAAGCATTTTCTCTCCATCTTTTCTCTCCTAGCCGAATGCACATTGAACATTTGTGAGCATCTTTTGTTTTTCTTCTTTTGGTCATTTCATTTTGACCATTTGGTCTTATTTTGCCTAACCTCTCAAGTCATTTTCCTAGTGCCAAAAACACCAAACTTGAAGGCCATTTTTCTCTTTTTCTTTTCTTCTCCATTGCCGAATGCTCTCTAGCATCAAACCTCTCTCTTTGCTCCTACTTCATCTTTGAAAATCAAACACAAACCTCTCATCCTCTATTTCTTTACCAAACACAAACCTCTCATCCTCTATTTCTTTCTTTCTCTTTTCTTCATATTGCTCATTCTTACAAACATATTTTTCTCCCTTCTCTTTCCTCCATGGCCGAATGTTGCTAACACTATTTTCTTCAATTTTTCTTCATAGCTGAATCTTCCTCTTCACATATATTTTCTTATCAATCATTCTTTCTACTCGTTTTGATCAATCGGTAAGAACCCTCTTGATTCTCTATTTTCTTCTTTTTCTTTTGACGAAACTACATATTGGTTTGGGAGGGTCTTTTGACCAGAAAATATCATCATCTATCTTTCTCTCTTAGACAATCTTTTTCGTCTTTATAGTGAAATAGAGAAAGGCTGAAACTTCGGAGTGTTCAGTAATCATTGTGAATCGCTAGGATTCGGTCCAAAGTGTTAAGGTAAGGGTTTCTATCAAGGACTTCCATATTACTCGTTATTTCATTAAAGATGGGGTTTACTTAATCGATTTTATCTTAGGGACGCTATCGGTCGATTTTCATCCCTTGAACATAAAGATTTTGTGGTAAGCCGATTTCGCCCTTAAAACCAATAGTCTTAATTTCTAAAATATTAGTTGGACTAATATTCTTTTGTCAATGGAGGCAAACAAGATAGGGTCAAAAAGGTGGTGAATAGTGTTTGGAAGAGGGGCAGATTCGCTATTCCCTCTAGTTTCAAGCGAAGGGTTGTTTCGGTAATCTGAGATTTTCCATCGGGTTGTGGACCCTCATCTAGTGAAAATTAGTTATTTGAGGTTGTTCGTAGTTACGAGCCATTAGGCGTTCGGGATTTTCCAACGGGTTGTGAACCAATCAACCGGAGAACCGACAAATAGTAGTTGTTCGAGATTCTGAGGGTAAAAATCTAGACCGCTTACTTTAGCATAGATTTATTTTAAGTGTTAGTGTTCTAATCAAGCGTTATAACGTATTTAGGTATCGACGATCAGGAGGTGTGTAATCTCACATCAGATCTCATGGGTTAGATGATCAGTACCATAGTAAACATTGGATTAAAAATCACAAAGTTGGTGAAATCGGAAAATATGGTAAAATTAACACTTTAGTGTTAAGATCGTGAAATCGGTATTAAGAATGTGGTAAATTACAAAATTGCCCTTAAAGGGCTAAAACGATAAAATGTGATATTTTGGGCCATATGTGATAAATGGGCCATATGTGTTATTTGATAAATTGGCCAAGTGTGATATAAGATGAAATGGGCCAAAATTATGAAATAGGCCAAAATGTGATATAGGCCAGATTGCAATAATTTTTATAATGGGCCTTATGTTGGAATAATTATATGAATGAATTATTATGCATGTTGTATACATGATTGCATGGGTTGGGATATTTGACGAAGAGAAGTCCTAGTAGCTTTGCTACAAAAATTTTGTTAACCGTGTCGATTTAATATATGGCTTAATTGCCCGATTTGCTATATGGCTTACGTGCCCGCTTTTAATATATGGCTAAATGCCCAGCTTTGGTGTGTTGGCGGGGTGGGTGACTAAAGCTCCCCACAGTGTCTTTGGTTGGTACGGTGGTGGTGTGCAGATGGAAATTTAGGTTTGGTTTGGGAATTGCATATTACATGCATTCTACACATGTTAAATTATTATATTTGAAATGGGCTTTGGCCCAATAAATGTTTAATTGAATTTTGGCCCATGAAAATGGTAAGCGAATTACACACTGAGTTCTAAGTAACTCACCCCTATTTTCTTTACCCTCCTCAGGTAATGATCTGTGATGGAGGCTTGGGCCGGGGACGACTCAGTGGAGGCCATACTACGAATTATGGGTTATTTAAATTTCGGGTTTCTTTTTAAGTACTTTTTATTATTATTGCTATTATGTAATAAGGCCTCTGGTTAATTTTTTATGGATGTTTTACTTGTGGATGGATTTTATAATACGCTTTAAATACTTAAGTGGGGTTTCTTTTCAAAAAAAAATAGAAATAAATGTTTTCTTAAAATAAACATGCATAAAGGGTTTTCATTCTTAAATATTTTAACTTGCAAAATTGTCTGTTAACAACGTTCTTCCAAAATTTTGTTTTCAAAATTATTTTTGAACTCTATTAATTTTTCTCGAAATATTATTCTAATTTCTTTTAAGTTTCAATTTATAAATTCTTACGTCTAAAATTGTTTAATTTATCAATCAACCTTAGTTTTCAATAAACTTCAAGTCAAGATATTTTGAAAATCGATTTCTTAAAATTTTTAAAAGACTAGATGTATATTCCTTTCCGTGTGACATGTCAAATTTGGTCTTAATGCATAGACCGGGTTTGGGGTGTTACATTTTATGGTATCGAGCCAGTTTCAAAACTTCGGGCTGTGGTTTGGGTTCAACAATGATTTTCGTTTAAAACAATTTTGAATTTATAGAATACATGTTTTTAAAGGTAGTATGGCACCACGAGCATCCGACACCAAGTCAAGTAAGTATTCGATTATCTTTGAATGATTATTATTGTGATATAGGAACACTCTCTAGAACTTCTAGTTTTATGTGTTGAAACTGTAGAGATTGAGGCTGTAGGATGTGATTGCGAAAACAACTCTATCTCTTCTCATAAAATATCGTTAATAAACACTTGAATAGTATTTTGATTCATAAAACTTGTAATCAGATTAAATCGAAATAGTCAAAATGGCGCTAGAGGACGTGGACGTGGTAGACATGGCCGTGGTAGAGGCCGAGGTGCTAGGGGTTGCGTCTGACGTCCCGGGACATGTACGAGAAATGGGCCTTTGCATCACCCGAGATTAAGACTGGTTCACATGACCATACGAGAGAGGACATTGCCTTAACCCAAGTAATGTTGTGAGTCTTGGAAAGGGTTCTTTGGAGCTAGGCCCAGGCGGCCGGCTCGTGGATCAATATCGAACGACTTAGATCGAGTGGTGCCGGTGTTTTTAGGGTATCTCGAGGTAGCCCCAAATGTAGCGGAGTATTGGCTCGAGGCTATGGAGCGGATCATGGATGATTTGGAGTGCACCACGAAAGCGTAAAATCGAGAGCTGCTGTCCTTGTTGAGGGACGAGGCGTATCAATGGTGGCTTACTATTCGAGAAGGCACTTTCGTTTGAACATGTTACTTGGGATTTCTTCAAAGCGCATTCCAAGGAAAGTATGTCGGGGCAAGTTATGTGGATGCTCGGAGGAAGGAATTCTGAATCCGGTTCAAGGAAATAAGACGATGGCATCTTACGAGGCGAAATTTCTACGCTTGAGCCGTTGCGCTCGGACAATAGTGCCAATCCCGATCATGGCCAGCTGGTACACTTTGAGGATAAATTTGAATGATGAGTTGCGGGTTACGATAGCCCGCAACAAGAAAGGACTTTGCCACGCTTGTGGAAAGCCAAGATAGCCGAAGAGGCTAAGAACTCGAGCGTCGAGGCCCAGGAAAGAGTTAGAGGCAAGAGGGACTTTAAGTACTGTGGTTGCGCTAAAAGGTTCCAAAAGAGGCCTCGGAATGATGAGCGGCTCAAGCTAGAGCACTTGCGACTACCAACGAGATCCAACAATGCGCCGCTGTGGAAGAAGGCGGCCAGGAATGTTGGAAGAAGAACCGGTGGTTGTTTTAAATGTAGTTCTAAGGACCACCAATTTAAAATTGCCCTCGGCGGTACTTTGCTCGACTCAAGAAGCTGTCGTAACCACGATGCACGACCAACTAGAGGCGCTCGGCCCACCGAGGGGTCGTGGTGGTAATGGCGTGGCCGGGCCCAGGTCAAGAGTGCACCAGTCGAGGTAATGGCCAGAGGTAGCAGCGGAGGCAAGACAACGGGGTTAGTCTATGCGATCGGCGTTAGGAGGATGGCGATGCACGATGTGATAAGCTGATACGTTCTTCATCTTTGAGGTACTGTTCTGACTTTGATAGATATCGAGTCTACCCACTCGTATATTGCTAGTGCCATATCTGGAAATTTGAATATTAGATGCGAGATTCTGATAAGTGGTGGTGGTGATTAGTCCTTTAGGGCCGATGCGTGGTCGTGAATAAATTGTATAGAGACGTGCCTTTAGAAATTCAAAGAAATATTTTTGGCGGATTTGATGGAAGCGCCTTTGGTGAGTTTGATCTTATTTTGGGCATGGATTGGTTGGTGAAGCAGCGCGCACTTAGATTGTCTTTGCAAAGCGGATGTCGTCGAGGACTTTAGGAGATAAGGAAGTTGTGATGATAGGCGGTGAGAAATTATTTAGCAAATGTGGTATCTGCTTTAAAGGCGAGAAAAGTTGGTGCAAAAAGGGTATGGAGCGTTCGCTTTGGATGCCAAGGAATTATCGGTGGAAGGTGTTAGAGACGGTGAAAGAATTTCTAGATGTCTTTCGCGAGGAACCTGGGTTTACCTCCGGACAGAAGTAGAGTTTGGCATTGAGCTTTTGCCGGAATGGCTCAGGTGTCCATTGCTCCTTATAGGATGGCGCCGAGAAGAGTTAAGCGGAGCTTAAGGCTCAAATTTAGGAGTTGTTGGATCGGGATTCATTCGACCAGAGTGTGTCACCATGGAAACCTACCGGTCTTGTTAAATCAAGAAGAAGGATGGGTCGATGCGTATGTGCATCGATTATAGGCGATTGAATAAGTTGATGATCAAGAATAGGTATCCATTGCCGAGAATCGATGACTGTTTGATCGATTGAAAAAGGAGCTTCATTTTCTCGAGATTGATTTGAGATCGGGTTATCATCAACTCAAGGTTAAGGAGGCGGATATTCATAAGGCGGCATTAGAACTCGTTATGGACATTATGAGTTTTTGGTGATGCCGTTTGGGTTGACTAATGCACCGTACCGCATTTATGGACATGATGAGAACCGGTCTTCCAACCCTACTTAGACCGGATCGTGGTGGTGTTCATAGATGATATTTTAGTATACTCGAGGAATAAAGAAGAGCATGACTCTCATCTGCGCATAATCTTTTGCAAATCTGCGAGAAAAGCAACTTTATGCCAAATTCGGTAAGTGTGAATTTTGGTGAAGGAAATGACCTTCTTGGGACATGTTGTGTCGTAGAAGGAATCGAGTTGATCCTCGGAAGGTAGAGGTTTGTGTTGGATTGGAAACCACCAGAAGTCGAGTGGTTGAGATCAAGTTTCTTATGTTTGGTAGGCTATTATAGGCGCTTTGTTGAGGGTTTTCATGATTCTTTGCCCTAACTAAAGTGTTATAAAGAAAGGATCCGTTTGTGTGGACAGATAAACAACAAGAGAGTTTTGAGAAATTGAAGAAGATTTTGGTGGAAGCACCAGTCACGATTGACTGAGGTCGGAAAAGAGTTTATTGTTTATTGTGATGCGTCACACGGGTTTAGGATGTGTGTTGATGCAAGGTGGAAAGGTGGTGGCTTATGCATCCCGAGTAAGTTAAGGCCATACGAAGTCAACTATCCTACTCATAACTTGGAGTTAGGCTGCTTTGTGGTTTTTGCTTTAAAAAATTTGGAGGCATTATCTCTATGGTGAGAAGTCAATCATTTATACAGACCATAAGAGTCTTAGTACCTCCTTACCCAAAAGGAGTTGAACTTAAGACAGCGAGTGGGTGGAGCTGTTAAAGGATTATGACTTCTCAATACCAGTATCATCTTGGAAAGGCTAACGTGGTGGCGACGCGTTGAGTCGTAAGGTAATATCAGAGTTAAGAGCAGATGTTTGCTCATCTCGGTTTGTATGAGGATGGTCTACTAAGCGAGAACTTAGGTGAAGCCTTTGTGGTTAGAAACGAGATCAAGGAGAAGCGAGATATCGGATGAAAAGTTGGGTCCCTTAATTCAACAAGTTGAAAGTGGTGTAATAGGGGATTTTGGAATGAATAAGGATGGAGTCTTGCTTTGTGTTTTAGCGGAAGAGTGTGTATTCCCATAGATTCGGATTTGAGATAAGTGATTCTGCGTGAGGCGCCTAGTAGCCCTTATGCTATGCACGGAGGAAGTAAGATGTATCGAGACCTCTCAGTAAATAGTATTGGTGGCCCACGGTTAAAGCGGAGGTTTCCGATTTCGTGGGTAAGTGTTTGACTTGTCAACAAGTGAAGGCGCGTAACATCAATTGACGTCGAGATTGCTTCAACGATGAAAGATTCCATTATGGAAATGGGAGCGGATAACGATGGACTTTGTTAGTAGGTTACCCTTAACACCTACTAAGAAAGATTCCGTATGGGTAATAGTGGATCGATTGACGAAGACTACCCATTTTCTACCGTTCAATGCGGATTACTCACACGCAAAAGTTGGCTAAGCTATATGTATACCGAGATCGTGAGGTTGCATGGGGTACCGCAGTGTCTATCATATCGAGCGGTGGATCTAGGTTTACATCACGATTTTGAAAAGCTTTACATGAGGCTTTGGGAACAAAGTTAAACTTACATGCGACTTTTCATCCTCGATCGGATGGTCGATCAGAAAAGAGTAATTCAGATTTTTGGAAGACATGTTACGAGGTTGTGTGATCGACTTGAGGTAGTTGGGAGGATTTTCTACCATTGGCGAGTTAGTGCGTATAATAACGATTACAATCTAGTATCCAAATGGTGCCCTATGAAGCGTTATCTGCGATTCGTAAGTGTCGTACCCCTACTTGTTGGACTGAATTGGGGAAAC
>JAOWAD010000050.1:0-94234 GCA_025698515.1 Gossypium sturtianum | reverse complement strand
TAACATGCATGAGCTCAATAACAATCAAGTTTCCATGCACATATGCTTTCCACAACATGTATTCATTCAACATGCGTAATTCACCTCATTATTATAAGTATAATTTCATAATAGTTCACTTGAGTTCAAATCATTTCATATCAAAACTTTACTCATATTACTCGGAATATCAAGGTCACGATTAGTACACTCAAGGTGTACAAGTCTATAATCAAGAATGCACATATAGTCATCAAATAAAGTCCAAGTACAAATAACATCATCTCATGTTTTCATATATCATTTGTCATGTATCATCCTTTTCTTGTATTTGAGACGGATCGTATAATAACACATTTCTTATACATATCTTCTCATATCAAGATTTCTACCCATTGAATTTATCTGAAAATATCGATGGTTACACAAGTAGTACACTCGAGGTGTACAAATCGGATCCGTCAATTCATATTCAATGGTACCCATAAGGTACTATCTCATAGAGTACACTCTCGAGCCACACATGTATACAACAGGATTACCAATCCGGCTAAATCCTTTTTATGCCATATGCTCTAAGGAGCTTGATGCGGATTACCCGTCAGGGCTAAATCCAATTCATAATATATGCTCGAGAGGACTCACATCGAGATTACCGTCAGTGCTAAATCCTTTACGTAATGAAGTCATTAGGATTGCTCGTTCGAGCCTAATCCATTCTATAACAAATCACGGGACCTCATTCATTTCGGCAATTACATTTATCCATCGATATTCATTTATTCAAGCGGGATTTAAACATTTTTCAAACATTATCACGCATGTGATTATTTCATACATCTATACTCATCCATATAATTCAAATGATCACATTTCACATTCATTCCAAAATAAAAGTAACATTTTCATCGCTTGACCTTTATCATCGATCGAGCATTATCCTTTAAATTAGACATTTTTAATTATCGGGCTTGATCGGATATGTAATTATTTCACATATTTATGTAATTTATACAATTCAAATAAACACAATCAATGCAAGCATTTAAGTAAACACAATTTAGTAACACGAACTTACCTCGATAAAGGTTCGTGTACGTAAAATCTACTAATTTTACATTTTCCTCTTTTCCTCGTTCTAGCTCTGAATTTGGTCTATCCGGATCTATATGAGTAAATTTAACATCAATTTATCATATTTCACATTCAAGTGGACTCAATTTTTCATTATAGGCAAAATTACCATTTTGCCCCTAACTTTTCCATAAATTCCCATTTAGTCCCTAGGCTGGAAAATGAAACTTGTGCAAATTACTCCCTATTCCAAGCCTAACCAAAGCCTCAATACAAAATTTACAGCACATGTATTCATAAAATTTTATAATTTTTCCTTCAATTTCACAAGTTTACATTTTAGTCCCTAAATCATGTTTTCATCAAAAATCACTTTGTAAAAGTTGTTTATCTATCAACAACTTTTCATTTTCTACCATAAATTTCTAATTTTCAGCATATTCATCCATGACCCAAATTTCATACTTTGATAACTTTTCAAATTAATCCCCAAATAGATAGTTTAGACTATCCAGATTCCAAAATATAAAAATCATTAAAAATCAGGACTTGATTTCATACCTTATTGAGCTTGAAAATTTTTCATCCTCTCTCTAGGGTTTCCATGGAAATATTTGGGGAAGATGATATGAAATTGTTTTCTTTTCATTTTATTTAATTATCATATAATAACTTTTCATCTTTCCAATTTAGTCCTTAGCCTTTTTTTATGGATGAGTCATACCAAAATATCTACATACTTTCTTTAATGGTCTAATTACCATATAAGGACCTCTAGTTTTGAATTCCATAGCTATTTAATCCTTATAGCTACTAGAATTCAACTTTTACATTTTATCACGATTTAGTCCTTCTAAGTAATTAAGCACTAAATTGATAAAATTTTTGTATCAAATTTTTCACATGAATTTTCTAACATAATATGGTCCATATAATAAAATAAAAATAAATTATATTTTCGGCTTGGATTTGTGGTCCCGAACTCACTGTTCCAATTTCATGAAATTTGGGCATTACAACACTCCCCATAAGAAATTTTCGTCCTCGAAAATTTTACCGATAAAGAAGAGGTTCGGACATTACTCTCTCTCATAGTTTCCTCCAATTCTGGGTAGCTCCTCAAAATCATCTCACTTTGTCGAAACTTTTACTAAGGCTACCTTTTCATTTCTTAGTTTTCTCTTACGGTGCGAATTTCAATCAATCTCTCAATGTAAGTCGAGTCAGTTTGAATTTCAATCTCTATCAAAGAGATAACGTGATAATGGGTCTGATCGATACTGTCGTAACACATATACTCATAAAAACATTATGAACTCTGTAGAACTTTGAATATAATACTAATCAGTACGCAACAAGTATAATTCTTTTCAATGATCTCATATGACTCAGTAAGCCGCAGACTTAATTTTGCCTGAACAGCCAATCTGAATCACTTTCTTTCATGGTAAATTTTTAGAAATATTTTGTTACCATCAGAAACTCTATTTCTTTTCATTTCAGATCCACATCAGATTTCTGACGATCAAATATTGCTTTTAAACTGTTTCAGATCATTTTCATCTTTCTTCGGTCTCAAAGAATCAAACCTACTGCATGTATCCTTTCTCACTGAACTCTGTCCAAGACATCGGAGTTTTACATTTGTGACCATATAAAACCCCGTACAATATAATTTTGTACTTGACTGTCAACTATTATAATAAGCAAATTCAAACCAAGGCAAATACTTTTCTCGATTACCTTCAAATTCAAGTACACAACATCAGTATATCTTCCAAAATCTAAATTATATGTTGATTGATCAGCCGTCTCAAAATGAAATCTGATACTAAAATGTAACCATATACCCAGAGTTTCTCGTAACTTGTTTGAGTGGAATATAAACTATAGATCTCTATCAGAAATACCAGAAGCTTGCACATTTTGTAATCTGACAATTTCAAAAATCGGTTATTCAAGCAATCTATTAAGTGAGAAACCCATTCATACCAGGATAAGATGTGCAGGCTCTGTAACATCCCAAAATTGGGCCTACTAGGATTGGGCCCAATGGGCCTTGTTTTAAATTTTTGAGAACGGCATTAATACAAGTTAGACTTATTAGGTAAGTTATTTTGGAAGGTTAGAGGATTCTATGAAGTCCCGGGATCAAATATTAGCTTTGGGGAAATTTTGGTTTTAGGTGAAAAAAAAAAACCACGGAAGTTGGCGGGTAGGCCTTAAGAATAAAATGTGAGGAAAATGACACAAGTGGAGTGTGTGGTGTAGTGGCAAAGTGACGCCACTTAAGAGACAAGGGGTGACGCCACAAGGAAGGAAGGAGGTCCAAGGTTCAAGTCTTGGCTTTTGCATTTTGGTTTTCTTTTTACTTGGACCTCGGAATTTGGCTATAGATTTATATTTAGTTGCGCATGGTTTAAGACACAAGAGGAGCTTGTGGCCAAGTGGTTAACAGCGTGGATTATGTTGCAAGGGAGCACAGGTTCGAATCTCATGAGAAGCAAGGGAGTATTTATTTTGCGCCCGATGCAGACGGGAAGAGTTTCATTGAATTTAAACTCTACTTGTGAAGGATCCCACATCGAGAAAGATACAAAGAAGGAAGGTGAAGAGCTAGCTATATAAAGAGCATTCCAGAGGAGGGTTGACACACCTTGGAAGCGTTTGGGCACGAGGAGTGGTCGGAGCGCGGATTAACACGAGTCCTATCGGTGTGTAACTCTCTCTACTCTAGCTGTTTGTAGAGGCGGCAATGCCGAAGTCGATCACGGCAATAGTAGCCACACGAGCGTCTGGCGCACGTGTGGGGCTTCGGCCAGCGATAGTTGAGGCCATAAGTAGTATTCTTGTGGGTTGAAATTTGCTTGGGCGCGATGGTAGAAGAAGTGAGAAGGGGCCCAATGATGGGCAAGTGGGCTAATATAGTAAAATGTATGATGGTGTAGTATAAAGTGAACTAGACTAGGTGAATCTCATAAGCGTGGCTAGATTTGTGTTAGGTGGGCCACACGCGCGTGTGGGCAGAATGAGCCAAAATTGGGCTTTAGGCCCGATAGTCCATTCGACCGAAATGGTAGTTGGGTCGCTTCAGGGCGACACTGGGCCTTTGGAAAGGCCATTCCAGTCTTGAAATTACCGATATACCCTTGGTGGGTAAATTACGAAAATGCCCTTGGTGGGTAAATTACCGATATACCCTTGGTGGGTAAATTACGAAAATGCCCTTGGTAGGTAAAATTACGGTTATACCCTTAGAGGTTGATTAGGGTGATTATGTTGTTTTATGTCTATCTGATTATGATGGTAATTCATGTTATACTTATATTTGATATATGTCTAGCATACATGACATCACGCATACACGAATTATTATGTCATATTGCATGGGTATGATGAGAGGAGGAAGATTGATATCCGTGTCTTTGAGACACTTTGTGTCTTTGGGACACCAGAGGTTTGGCACCTCCAATGGTTTGGTACCACGATTGATTTTGTGACTTCGGTCACGGTGATTTGGTATCACATTTGTGTCTTTGGGACACCGGAGGTTTGGCACCTCATTGCACTCGTCCTGTGGTTAACACCACAGTGGGTTGGCCCCACTTTGAGATATGGGATCGATGCTAGTGATTTGGTATCACACGATGGGTTGGCCCCATCATCGGTTTGTGACTACGGTCACCGGTGATTTGGTATCACATTTGTGTCTTTGGGACACGGAGGTTTGGCACCTCATTGCGACTCGTCCACGTGGTTAACACCACCGTGGGTTGGCCCCACTTTGAGATATGGGATCGCCTGCTAGTGATTTGGTATCACACGATGGGTTGGCCCCATCATTGGATTATTCGTGACTTTGGGTCACCAGGTGGTTTGGCACCACACTTATGGATATCGTGACTTTGGGTCACCAGTGGTTTAGCACCACCGGTGGTTTGGTACCACACGGGGTAGAGAAAGGAGCATTGGATGGCTAGGTTTGGGTGCATGATATGCATATTTTCATATGAAATTGTGTAAGGGCACATTGGATGGGGATTTACACACTTAGTCTCGATGACTCACCCCTTAGTTAAATTTTCTGCGGTAATCATTAGATCGCGGATTTGGGAGCTGAGGTGGACTCGTGGAGGCCATACATATGTTCACTCGTAAATTCGTTTCTTTTATTTGGACTTATTTTTATTTGAGTTTTGTTATGTAATAAGGCCTTGGGTATTTTATTTGGTTTCACTTTCAATTTGTTTATTGCTTGTTAATAAATGATCAATATGGGATTTTCTTAAAATGATAATAAACCATTTCTTATTCAAAATTACTTAAACTCGATTTCTCACCACAACTATAAAGAATATGAGATTTTTAACGAATGCACAGCTTTTAGACATTCCTTTCATGTGACATGCAGTTCGGTCGTAACGTTTAGGCGGGTTTGGGGTGTTACAATTATGTGTATCGAGCCTAGGTTCAAAAACTTCGGTGTGAGGTTTGGGTTCAAAAAATGTTTGCAAAAGATGGTTTGGAAAATGGTTTAGAAAAATATATATCTGTTCTTTTTGTTGAAATATATATTTTAGAGTCTCCTGGCACCAATCCGCGACTTGTAAGTTTCTGATACTTTTCTTTGTTATATCTTTGTATTTTGAATATCTATTACTGTGTGTTTGGGTTGGATGTGATGTTCGGATATAGAGTTGATTGCGTACAAAATATTTGTCCGCTTTAATGGTTAGTTTTTTTAGTATGTGTAGGATTTCTAAATTCTAGTTAAAAGTATATTAGGGTTATTTGAATCAGTGCTTGTGACGTGAGCCTGACGTTGTAGGTTAGGTGAATGCAGAATGTTCTTGTAGTTTGAAATTTCGAGGACGAAATTTCTTTAAGAAGAGTAGATTTGTAACATCCCGAAATTGGGCCTCACTAGGATTGGGCCCAATGGGCCTTGTTTTAAAATTTTTGAGAACGACATTAATACAAGTTAGACTTATTAGGTAAGTTATTTTGGAAGGTTAGAGGGCTTCTATGAAGTCCCGGGATCAAATATTAGCTTTGGGAAATTTTGGTTTTAGGTGAAAAAAACCCCGGAAGTTGGCGAGTAGGCCTTAAGAATAAAATGTAGAGGAAAATGACACAAGTGGAGTGTGTGGTGTAGTGGCAAAGTGACGCCACTTAAGAGACAAGGGGGTGACGCATACAAGGAAGGAAGGAGGTCCAAGGTTCAAGTCTTGGCTTTTGCATTTTGGTTTTCTTTTACTTGGACCTCGGAATTTGGCTATAGATTTATATTTAGTTGCGCATGGTTTAAGACACAAGAGGAGCTTGTGGCCAAGTGGTTAACAAAGTGGATTATGTTGCAAGGGAGCACAGGTTTGAATCTCATGAGAAGCAAGGGAGTATTTATTTTGCTGCGATGCAGGGCGGGAAGAGTTTCATTGAATTTAAACTCTCTTGACGAAGGGATCCCACATCGGAAAGATACAAAGAAGGAAGGTGAAGAGCTAGCTATATAAAGAGCATTCGGGAGGAGGGTTGACACACCTTGGAAGGCGTTTGGGCACGAGAGTGGTCGGGCGCGGATTAACACGAGTCCTATCGGTGTGTAACTCTCTCTACTCTAGGCGTAGGCGGCAATGCGAGAAGTGCCGATCCGCGGCAATAGTAGCCACCGCGTCGCGGGCGCGCGTGTGGGGCTTCGACGCAGCGATAGTTGAGGCCATAAGTAGTATTCTTGTGGGTTGGGGCCGCTTGGGCGCGATGGGTCGAAGGGGCCGTGAAGGGCCCAATGGGCGTGGGCCCAATATAGTAAAATGTATGATGGTGTAGTATATAGTGAACTAGACTAGGTGAATCTCATAAGCGTGGCTAGATTTGTGTTAGGTGGGCCACACGGCGTGTGGGCAGAATGAGCCAAAATTGGGCTTTAGGCCCGATAGTCCATTCGACCCGAGAAATGGTAGTTGGGTCGCTTCGGGCGACACCGGGCCTTTGGAAAGGCCATTCGGTGCTGAAATTACCGATATACCCTTGGTGGGTAAATTACGAAAATGCCCTTGGTGGGTAAATTACCGATATACCCTTGGTGGGTAAATTACGAAAATGCCCTTGGTAGGTAAAATTACGGTTATACCCTTAGAGGTTGATTAGGGTGATTATGTTGTTTTATGTCTATCGATTATGATGGTAATTCATGTTATACTTATATTTGATATATGTCTAGCATACATGACATCTGCATACCACGAATTATTATGTCATATTGCATGGGTATGATGAGAGGAGGGAAGATTGATATCAGTGTCTTTGAGACACTTTGTGTCTTTGGGACACGGAGGTTTGGCACCTCAGGTGGTTTGGTACCACAGTTGATTTTGTGACTTCGGTCACGGTGATTTAGTATCACATTTGTGTCTTTGGGACACCAGAGGTTTGGCACCTCATTGCGACTCGTCCACATGGTTAACACCACCGTGGGTTGGCCCCACTTTGAGATATGGGATCGTGCGCTGGTGATTTGGTATCACCACGATGGGTTGGCCCCATCATCGGATTTGTGACTACGGTCACGGTGATTTAGTATCACATTTGTGTCTTTGGGACACGGAGGTTTGGCACCTCATTGCGACTCGTCCACGTGGTTAACACCACCGTGGGTTGGCCCCACTTTGAGATATGGGATCGTGCGCTGGTGATTTGGTATCACCACGATGGGTTGGCCCCATCATTGGATTATTCGTGACTTTGGGTCACCAGTGGTTTGGCACCACACTTATGGATATCGTGACTTTGGGTCACGGTGGTTTAGCACCACCGGTGGTTTGGTACCACACGGGGTAGAAAGGAGCATTGGATGGCTAGGTTTGGGTGCATGATATGCATATTTTCATATGAAATTGTGTAAGGGCACATTGGATGGGGATTTACACCTTTGAGTCTCGATGACTCACCCCTTAGTTAAATTTTTGCGGTAATCATTAGATCGCGGATTTGGGAGTGAGGTGGACTCGTGGAGGCCATACATATGTTCACTAAGTAAATTCGTTTCTTTTATTTGGACTTATTTTTATTTGAGTTTTGTTATGTAATAAGGCCTTGGGTATTTTATTTGGTTTCAGCTTTCAATTTGTTTATTGCTTGTTATTAAATGATCAATATGGGATTTTCCTAAAATGATAATAAACCATTTCTTATTCAAAATTACTTAAACTCGATTTCTCACCACAACTATAAAGAATATGAGATTTTTAACGAATGCACAGTTTTTAGACATTCCTTTCATGTGACATGCCAGATTCGGTCGTAACGTTTAGGCCGGGTTTGGGGTGTTACAGGCTCCATCGAACAATCGATAATTACTTAATTCGTATCTTTCTTTTTCATGGTCAGGGAGAATCCTGATATAAAATCCATAGTAACTTTGTCCCATTTCCATTTCGGCATTTTCACTGACTATAACCATCTTGAAAGTATCATCTCTATCTTGCTGATACATCCAACATTTAAATATAGATTTAGAAATACCACATTTCATTCCAGCTACCAATAAATCTTTTTCAAATCGTTGTGCATTGTATCATTTCCCAGATAAACAGACATAGTACCACTGTGATCATTCATGTAAAATTTTCTATAAAAGTTCCAAATTCTTCAGTACACGAACTCTATTTCTGAATAACAAGCATTTATTAGTTCTACTTTGAAATTCTGAATCAAAAATTATTTCACACTGTATTCATTTAACCTACAACTCATTATCACTTTTCTGGGCTTCACTAATCTATTGTAGAAACATCGGTTTAGCTCCATACTCAGTTAAAATTGAGCTATTATCAAACAATCATAATCGGTATCCATGGCTTGCAAAGTATACATAGATTTTCTACTCAGAACATCTGTAACTACCTTCGTTCTTTCCAAGTGACATGCAATTATCAAATCACAATATTTCAACCTTTCAAACCATATACGCTATTTCAGATTCAAATCTTTTAGCAACATCATATACTTCAAACTTTTATAATCGATGAATATATGACATTTTTCACCAAACAAGAAATGTTGTCGATTTCAATCTCTGAAACAATGGTTTGTCAATTCTAGGTCATGTATCAAGTAATTCTTTTCATGTGGTTTTTAAGCGTGCGAAAAGCACGGCTATTACTTTGCCTTCTTGCATCAAAACACAATCTAATCCCATTCAATAGTATATCACTATAATAACAAATTCCTTACCCAATTGGTGAACGAATTAATACTTGATCCATGAGCTTCCCAAGCGGTCAAAACTTTCTGCGATATTTATCGGTCCATTCAAATCTTGCCTCTTTTACGTAATAAGCTGGATCATCAATGTAGCTATTTCAATTGTTAACATTGAAGCTTTGAGTTTTTCCAAAGCCATCACCATCAAATAAATTCAAAACATTAGTGTTATATCATGACCGATATTTCAACCATATAGATAAAGCAACACTTCAATATCAATAGTGTACCTCAAATTAGATGAGGGAGGACTGAAAGTGGCCCCAATAATAACCAATGCTGTTTACAGTTTCTATAATCTATGATCTTTATCACCAAACTCCCATGATCAAGTCAGGATTCATAATAGTGGTAAGTATAGTTACCACTGACCAATGAATATCTTTCACAGACAAACCATGTTTAAATAATAAAGAGATTGATGATGTCTCAGAGAAAATTCAGAAGAGCAATATCACACATACTCAGTAGAAACAACTGTGACAAAGATAATATAATTTTGCATATTCGTAATTCAGGGCTTTAATCAGTAGAAGTAGAAAATAACATCACATGAACCTTATCATCAGATCTTATATCAATCATGATGAATTAACAACCCAAGTAAAATAGAGCAATACCGCTCATGAATCAACCAGACTTTCAGTAATTCCATTTGTCATAATTTACTAGTCTTTCAATACGATGAATATTGCATCTGTACATGCACAATTTCATATGCCTCTGATAATAACAGAACTTATAGAGTACTCAGGAGAGATTGCTGTAATATACTCAATTATAAAAGATGCATTCAAATATCGGTGCAATTTCATCACTATTCCACTGACTAATAAAGTCATCGATAATCTTACATTATTCAGTTCACTGAAAGAGTCAATTCAGAAGAATTTTCGGCTAATCTGTTCTGTAAATATCATATCTGGGTAAATCGTTTACTCATGAACAACTTCTTCCTTAACATTGACATCACATAATCAAAATAATCCTCAGAAAAATCTGATATCTCTTTTAATACCGTATTTACTTATTAACTCATTCTCATTCTGACTACGTCATTAGTCATTCAGCCTTTGAACTCTTTAGTTCCACATTCATAAGCTTAATCCATATAAATCTTGTAAATTTCATTGTATAACACTATCTTGGTAAGGGAGTGGAGTTAAGTAAGCCTCAAAAATTAACTTTCATAAATACACACATATCACTTAATGTGTACCATTAACATGTTCACTATAAAACATTTATTTCATACATTTACAAGTCTCATTTCATCATAAGTAACATTTTTACTCGGGCACGTGAGTATCACTTTCAACAGTATCAAAATCAGCTCGGTTGGAAAGCATCTCTGTCTATTTGTAAAATAGTTTTCATAAGAGTTGAGAGATATACACTATCACAGGTTATAAAATGGCATGTATTTCTAGACTCCACATATGCTACGTCCAGTTTGAGAACCGACTAAACTGTAGCTCAAATACCACTAAATGTAACACTCCTAACCCGTATCCGTCATCGAAACAGTGTTACGGAGCATTATAGGAACTTTTTATAACATTTTTAGATAAATCATGTAAATCACTACTCATGTAACACCCCAAACCCGGTCTAGACATTATGGCCGAATCTGGCGTGTCACATTGAAGTGTTTTTCGAAAACCATATTTTCATTTAAAACCCTTCTTGAAATTTAAAACTTCTTGCCATTTACAACTTGTACAAAACCTCAGTTTGCGTTTGCTTATTTTCAATCGTGGTTTATTTAAAAGTTATTCCCTTTAAAACGTTATTACCTTTAAAACCTTATTGTTGCGAAGCTTAATTTAAAACAAATAATTTACTGAAAACGTGATATTTAAAAAAAATTGAGTTGCGAAACGCGTAGCGTTTGAAAATAGTTATTGTTTTGGAAAATTGTGTTCTACTTATAGTATATGCGGATCACAATCAATAAAATCCCAAATTTAAAATCCAAAAATTATAGAGGCCTTATCACAACCAGAATCAAAATCAAAGTGCTTAAGTAAATGAGCAAAAGCAGAAGTGTAGTTGTGTGGCCCTCTCCGAGTCCTCGCGACTCAGAGCCGTCTATGGCTGGGGTTTACACGAAGGTTAAAAGCAGGTGAGTTCTACGAAAAACTCGGTGTGTAATCCCCTTATTAAAGAAATAGCGATTATCTGAAAAGCAGAGAATCGGCTGGGCTGAGCCCTTTAATGTGATGCAGATTCGATTCCCAGACTATATGTGGGCTAAAGCCCAAAATAATATCATTTGGGTCACAGCCCATAACATAATCAATTGGGCTTAGCCCATCACCGTAACGATCTCGGTTATGAATGATGCATGATGCATACAAACCCATCAACCACCGCACTTGCCTCCGTCCAACCTGCACTACACCGTGGGGAATAAATCACCCACGCCATCCCTACACTCCATGTGTTTTGATTCAAAGACTAACCAAAATCGCGGCAAAGGTGCTAGTATATATGTGACTTCAAGCCTTCAGTAACGGTCTCATAATTGACACATAGCCATCGGTAACTGTAATAAGATCGGCACATAGCCATCATTCTGATAATATAACCGGCACCTGAGTCATGGGTAAGTATGATTGACACAAAGTCATCAATAATTACGATCGGCACACAGCCATGGATAAATATGATCGACACAAAGTCATAATCAAGACGGTACAGAGCCATAATCAGATTAACTGGCTTAAAGCCATCGGTAGGTCCACAGTCGTCTCGTGCGACCCGTGCGACCCTATCAGAATAGTACTTCCTCCATAACTAATATCCCAACCCCATGCAGTATGTCATGTATGCAGAATGTCTGGCCCACAAATCATCATATCATTCACAATTAATTTAATCAAATCATAGTCATACAATCACAGTCAAATTAGTCAAATCATAGCACAAGTCAGTCATTTACCCTCGAGGGGCAAAATAGTCATTTACCCTACAGGGGCATTATGGTCATTTTACCCTACAGGGGCATTACGGTCATTTTACCCTACAGGAGAATTATGGTCATTTTACCCTACAGGGGTATTACGGTCATTTTCCCTACATGGGCATTACGGTCATTTACCCTATGGGGGTATTTTGGTCATTTACCCTATGGGGGAATTTCGGTCATTTTATCCTATGGGGTATTTGATCGATTTACCCTATGAGGGTATTTGGTCATTTTACCCTATGGGGGTATTTCGATCATTTTACCCTATGAGGTATTTGGTCATTTTACCTTACGGGGTATTACGGTTATTTTACCCTACAGGGGCATTACGGTAATTCTACCCTACAGGAGTATTTTGGTAATTCTACCCTACAGGGGTATTTTGGTAATTTTACCCTACAGGGGTATTTCGGTAATCTTACCTTAACAATCAACAGTGTGAATGGGCCCAAGGCCCATTATGCGACCCATGTGGGCCCACATGCCCGTGTGGCTCGATAAGCCCAAAAAGCGACCTTAGCCATGTGAGCGACACGTTGGGTCCAATAATTTCCACATGTCCTTGAGATTTGCCCGTGTAGGGCCCACGAGCCCATTGGGCCCACACGGCCCATTTCGGCCCAACGTGGCCCAAAACAGCCTAAGCCCATGAGATCACTCATGGTGGCTTCTCTGATCAAACGCCCATGTTTCATGGGCTCGATTCCCACATGAGCGTTCGCACGCCCGGCTATGGCCTTATCGCCGTATTTTGACTTTCCGGCTTTTGTCGGTACACGATCGGATCGAGTGTGTACACACTGTTTGCGAACACTTGCAAAAACTCTTGAGCACCAACCTTGATCAATCAACAAAGGCCACACTCCTATTCCGTTGCGAGAGATTATCCATTAGGCCTTGAAACCACATAGAATCGGATCTTATCAAACACCCATTCAAGCGAATAGTTTAAGCTAAACGAGTCCTCACTTCTTGTGGCGCAAAAGTCACTAGTTGAAGAGAAAAATAATCGGCCTACACCCCCTTTAAGGGTCGAAACCGAAAGTACTAGGAATGATGGAGATAAAATAAGGCAACGGTACTCCTATTTGAAAATGGCAGAAAACATATGATGTTAGAAGAAGGAAGGGCCCTTAACGTTAAAGAGAAACCAGAAGAAAAACCACGAGCACCTACCCTTTTTGTCAGAAGACTTTTGTAAGCCGATATGATAATACCACTAAGAGAACAAGAGAATATTCGGCCAAGTATCCTAAAAGATAAGGACGAAGAACAGAGTTCAGTATTCGACAAGGGTTAGAGAAAAAAAAGTAAGAACTTATTGAAAGGGGAGGAGAATGAGAATGGAGGAGAGGATAAGAGAAGAGTAAAGATTCGGCGGAGAATATGGAGAGATTAAGAGCACTTCGGAGAGTATACGGTTAAGGACGAGAAGAGGAGGAGCAAAGTTAGTCTTTGGCACATAAAGGGATTGAAACAAAGTAAGGCCAAGAATAAAAATGCCTATCCAGGCCAAAGAAGAAAAAAATGACAACAAAATCGACTAGAAGAGAAAAGAAGAGGCGAGAGACCATAATCTGAAAAACCAACAGAATGCCAAAGATGCACAAAGAGCGATCGACACCTTGCCCACTCCCAAAAGATCCCAACTTTCCTTCAAGCTGAAACTAATGCAAGATTAGAGTTTCAATTCGGCTACACAACTTCCAACATCAAATCCCTTATTATCTCCCAAGTTCTCTCCACCAAATCCACACCAACCACCATCCAAATCCCCATTTTCCTCCTTGAATTTCTCCATGACTCATTCAAATTCCAACTGCGAGTTCTAGTCAAAGTCCACTTCTCATGCAACAAGGAAGTAAAATAAATACTCCCTTGCGTATAGCAGGAGACTCAAACTCGAGCTCCCTTACCACCTTAATCACGCCACTTCCACTTGGACTACAAGCTCATCTTGTGTCATAATTTAACCACAACAATTTAAAAGCCCTCTATCTAGATCCCAAGGATTTTATACTCTAAAAATAAAAATTTTGCTAAAGCCCGAGTTTGAACCCGGGACTTCTCGACACTCCCAAACAACGCTAAATCACTTAACCACTAAAGCGGGACAGTCAATTGCGTTATTTCCTTGCACACATAAACTTTTATGTGTTCCTACGCTCAAGGCCTATTTCTTCTAAGCCCAAATTTGAGGCGTTACAATTCATTAACCGAGATCATTCGTAACGTCCCTTAGATAGACCCTCGAGTCCCAATACGAGCATTAGAATCAAGTCGGGACTTAATCGAAAACTCTAAGAATTTTTCGTGACATTTCAAAAGTTTTTCCAATGTGCAGGGCTAACACGCCCGTGTGATCTAAGGGACACGCCCGTGTGACCCTAGGACACACCCGTGCTACAGGCCATGTTCAAAATTAGGTAGCTTACTAACTTATGCCACACAGCCATGCCACACGCCCGTGTGCTAGGCCATGTGGTTAATTAATTCAATTCGAATTAGGTGCAGGTTTCACACGGCCAAGACACACGCCCGTGTTCAAGGCCGTGTCTCCCATACGGCTGAGACACATGCTCGTGGCTCTGCCCGTGTGCTCAATTCTGAGCATTCTATTTTCTCACATTTAAGGTGCAGGGGACACACGGCGAGGCCACACGTCCATGGGGTAGGTCGTGTGTCATACATGATCTAGACACACGCCCATGTATGCGCGGTGTGGACAAAATAAAGCCATTCCTAGCTTCACTTTTCACCCCAAATCACACCCATAACCTGCACTTTCATCACACATCCATATACTAACCATTTCAAGCATTCATATCAAGCAAATTCTATCATTCAACATGGTATACCTTTATATGCATACATGTTTATTATATTATCTTGGTTTAGTCCATATGTTAGACATAGTTTGACCAACTACTTAACACATATGTAACTACCATAGTATGACATTACAAATATATATCAAAACAAACCATTACAAGTCATTCCAATGGCTAGATTACAAGCATCATTTAAATTTACATGCCAATATGGCCAATATAACCAATACATGCCATTACAACCATAATTGATTTACCATATTGTACCGACATGGGCTGATAGATAGTGTGAGTGATCTCCGCCGAGCTTCCAATCCAATGAGCTTCTGATTTACTCTAAAATAGGGGAAAATAAAATGGGGTAAGTATTTTATGCTTAGTAAGTTCGTTTAACATGGTACTTAACTTACCATTCATTCTATTTTGAGGCAACTATGTAAGGCACATTCATTCAATTTGACCTCAAGCCCTACACATATCCTCATTGCCCTTGTTAGTCATTTATTCCATAATAACATCAATAACATGTATGAGCTCAATAACAATCAAGTTTCCATGCACATATGCTTTACGTAACACCCGAATTTTGGGGTTAGAAGTTACGATGTTAGTGGTGAGGAGTGCGAGAGAAAGGTGTGCTTTTGTGTTTAGTCTTGCGTGTAAGTGACAAAATGGGCTCTTTGATGCAGTGGTTGTGTGTGTGTTAGTTTGTCTCTAGGTTACGGGTTCGAGTCTCTGCATGCGTTTGAAATAACGTTTTGTTTTGGTTTTGTTTTAAGTTAAAATTTTTATTAACTTTATTTTTATTTATTTATTTGTATTTATTTTAATTAATTGATTTTGATTCTTTTTCTTTTTGCTTTCTCTTGGACATTCTTTTTTGTTTATTTTCTTTTTCTTTCTCTTTGATTTTTCTTTCTTTCTCTGGGGAAAGCAGGTTTGTTGCGCTTATCTTGAGAATTTCACTCATCCATCGTCCGAAAGCAGTGTAGGATTCGAATCTTGTCTACCTTTAATTTTGTAAACTATTGTTTGAGGAATTCTCATTTGTGTTTTTAATTGTCGATTTTGGGGTGTTAGGCTCTTGAAAAAGGGTTTGGGAATACAACATATCCGATACCCATCTGTCATTCTGAAGGTTGGAGGCTTTATTGCGATGGTGAAATAGCATTTTCGGCTTGTTACGAGGTGGTTTCGTGGCCCCTGGTTTCCACACGGCCGTGTGCCTTTGGGAATTAGGGTTTACAGGCCAATTTTGGTGCCACACGGCGCGTGTGGCCGACTTGAGATTTTATCTTTTCTCACCACGATCGTGTTCCTCGGGCACACGGGCATATGAGTTTGAGGATTAGGGTTTAGGTGATTGGGTGCCACTGCGGTCGTGTGGCTAATTTAAAGATTTAGGGATTCCACACGGGAGTGTGTTTGGGACACACTGACCATGTTTTGTGGGCACACTGCAGCGTGTGAGACCCTCACATGGCCGTGTCGACCATGTACTTTCGAATTTAGTGCAAATGGACGAGAGAGAGTTACATGGCACATTCATCTGACCATGTCCACTGGTCCCACCACGGCCATGTGCCTCTCTTCACAGGGCATGTGCCACGATCCTGCGATCGTGTGCCCCTTTTTCGGGCATTTGACCTCTCTGCACGGCCTAGGCATTTACCACCACAGCGAGCACGCGGCGTGTGGTCCTAAAACTTATATTGGTTCGAGTGTGCCTTTTTATCTCGAAAATGTGATTGTGCGCTTCAACCCTTGGCTAAGCTTTAACAAGGGTAGTTAAGAATTCGATGCGGGCTTCGGCTTTGTGTATCTGTGTGTATTTGTCATGTGAAGTGTTTGAATCTGAATCATTCTATTAGGTGTGTGTACAACTGCTTGTTCTTTTTCCGAATGTATGCGATATTGTGTCTACATTGCAGCGAGATTGTATGCATACATACATACATGCATAGAATATTTTGGGATGGGATTGTGAAGAGAAGAGAGACGATTCTCATACGATCTGGCGATTAAGCGCAATTTATCGATATAGCGGGTTCCGCATCGCCTTTATACCATATGTATGTTAGCTATGCTACGTACCCTTATCTGATCTGGCAGTTTAACTGCAATTCACCGGTATAGCATTTTATCACATTGCACTATACCGCATGTCGTTAAACATGCTATGTATATATATATCGATCGGCGATTCAACTTTGCAATTTGTCTATACTCTGATTTTAGATCAGATTTATGCGGCACATCGTCGGCCTTTGCTGCGTATATTTATCTGATCTGGCAGTTCAACTACATTCTGATAAGTCATTGTTGTCGGGCAACCCGGGATGACTCTATATGGTGTGTAGGGTTGGATGGGCATACTTGGTCCTAAGTGGTGTGTTTGGTTGGATGAGCTTTACTTGACTCTTTTGGGATATGGTCGGGGACGGAGAGGTGTGTTGGGTGGATGGGTGGGTTTTATTAGACGCATTCATCCGCATATGTTTGTGAGTTCGACTAAATGACTAGTTGTTTGTGATCTATTTGTCTGATTAGCATTTGTGCTGAGACTTCTATTTGAACCTATTGTGCTCTGATTGTTAAGCTCTGTTTGGGCACCAGTTCCGGTGTGACTTCTGATTCCGTGTGTGTTTGAAATTCTGTTACGCTTCTGATGTGAATACCCTATTTCTGTCTCTTGTTTTGAATTCTGTATCTCTATCTTAGACTTGTTTTGGACTCACACTGAGCTCGTGAAGCTCACCCCCTCTTAGTGTTTCCTTTTCAGGTACTCTTTTGAATTATGACGCTGAGCTCTGTATGCGGAGGTCTCGGACAGTCTCGGAGAAAATTTAGTAAATGTTATAAGTTCAGTTTCTATTTTATAATTCAGAGTTTGAAATGTAAGGTTTTATAATACCGTGGTACAGATTTCGAGATGAGTTTTAAATTATTTTAATTCCGCTTATAATACACTAAACTTAACGTATGTTAACTGTCTATATTTTAAATAATTAAATGTTTTGATTCGTTGTTATAAATCACTTGTAAAAATAAAATTTACCTACGATCACTTTGGTGATCAATGTGACATCCGAGATTCGGTCTAAACTTCTAGGCCGGGTTTGGGGTGTTACACTTTCCACAACATGTATTCATTCAACATGCATAATTCATCTCGTTATTACAACTATAATTTCATAATAGTTCACTTCGAGTTCAAATCATTTCATATCAGAACTTTACTCATATTACTCGAAATATCAAAGTCACGATTAGTAAACTCAAGGTGTACAAGTCTATAATCAAGAATGCACATATATTCATCAAATAAAGTCCATGTAAAAATAACATCATCTCATGTTTTCATATATCATTTGTCATGTATCATCCTTTTCTTGTATTTTAGACAGATACATATAATAACACATTTCTTATACATATCTTCTCATATCAAGATTTCTACCCGTTGAATTTATCTGAAATATCGATGGTTACACTGGTAGTACACTCAAGGTGTATAAATCAGGATCCGTCAATTCATATTCAATGGTACACATAAGGTACTATCTCATAGAGTACACTCTCGAGCCATACATGTATACAACAAGATTGCCAGTCCAGGCTAAATCCTTTTTATGACATATGCTCTAAAGAGCTTAATCTGGATTACCCGTCCGGGCTAAATCCAATTCATAATATATGCTCGAGAGGACTCACATCAGGATTACCTGTCCGGGCTAAATCCTTTCTGTAATGAAGTCATTAGGATTGCTCGTTCGAGCCTAATCCATTCTACAACAAATGCAGGACCTCATTCATTTCGGTAATTACATTTATCCATCGATTATTATTAATTCAAACGGGATTTAAACATTTTTCAAACATTATCGGGCATGTGATTATTTCATACATCTATACTCATCCATATAATTCAAATGATCACATTTCACATTCATTCCAAGAATAAAAGTAACACTTTCATCGTTTGACCTTTATCATCTATCGGGCATTATCCTTTAAATTAGACATTTTTAATTATCGGGCTTGATCGGATATGTAATCATTTCACATGTTTATGAAATTTATACAATTCACATAAACACAATCAATGCAAGCATGTAAGTAAACACAATTTAGTTACACGAACTTACCTCGATAAAGGTTAGGTATGCGTAAAATCTACTAATTCGACATTTTCCTCTTTTCCTCGTTCTAGCTCAGAATTTGGTCTATCCGGATCTATACGAGTAAATTTAACATCAATTTATCATATTTCACATTCAAGTGGACTCAATTTTCATTCTAGGCAAAATTACCATTTTGCCCCTAACTTTTCCGTAAATTCCCATTTCGTCCCTAGGCTCGGAAAATGAAACTTGTGCAAATTACTCCCTATTCCAAGCCTAACCAAAGCCTCATTAAAAAATTTACAGCACATGTATTCATAAAATTTCAAAATTTTTCCTTCAATTTCACAAGTTTACATTTTAGTCCTAAACCATGTTTTCATCAAAATCACTTTGTAAAGTTGTTTATCTATCAACAACCTTTCATTTTCTACCATAAATTTATAATTTTCAGCATATTCATCCATGACCCAAATTTCATACTTTGATAACTTTTCAAATTAATCCCCAAATAGATAATTTAGACTATCCAGATTCCAAAAATATAAAAATCATTAAAAGGAGACTTGATTTCATACCTTATTGAGCTTGAAAATTTTTCATCCTCTCTCTAGGGTTTCCATGGAAATATTTTGGGAAGATGATATGAAATTATTTTCTTTTCATTTTATTTAATTATCATATAATAACTTTTCATCTTTCCAATTTAGTCCTTAGCCTTTTTATTTTTCCATGGATGAGTCATACCAAAATATCTACATACTTTCTTTAATGGTCTAATTACCATATAAGGACCTCTAGTTTTGAATTCCATAGCTATTTAATCCTTATAACTACTAGAATTCAACTTTAGCATTTTATGCGATTTAGTCCATCTCGTAATTAAGCACTAAATCAATAATATGTTTGTATCAAAATTTTCACATGAATTTTATAACATAATACAGTCCATATAATAAAATAAAAATAAATTATATTTCCGGCTCGGTTTGTGGTCCCGAAACCAGCATTCTGATTTCACCAAATTTGGGCTATTACAATATTTACATGAGGATTCGAAATTTAATATTTTATAGATAATAAAATTTATAATTTTGTACTATAATTTGAAAGCATGTCATACATCAATCCGAAAATTCAAGCATGCATCCCGACCAAATTTTTGGCCAATCACAATATCTCGATGCGTTAAGGTGCCATTGATAGTTTATCACGACGGTGATGATTATATGATTAATTTTTAATTTTTCATAAAATAAAGGGGTGAAATACATAATTAAATAAAATATAGAATTTAAAAGGGTAAATAAAAATCAAGTAATGAAGGTAAGGTGGGCATGGTTAGTCCTAATCAAAGTTGTTGAAGAGAGCTACCATTAGTTACATTCAATACTTAAATAGAATAAGTGATTAATTTGATCCTTTGCTTAATTCTAGTTTTGGTATTACTTCTGCAAATTATATAATTATCAAACAGATAGGCAGCCTTATGATTTAGAATTAATTTCAACTTATTTTGTCAATATGATAATATAATTAAAATAATAATACAACTCGATTTATCGGTGGATAAGCCAGTCATTGGCGGTTGGAGCAACATTTGCGAGCAACTATTAGGTAAGATGCCTGAGAGGTTTTTTGCTAGCCAGATAGAGATGAAATGGTTGGAACAAAATTTCAATTATCTCGACAACTCCGCGAGTGCCCTTAAAAAAGAACAATATGCCTGAGCATACATCCCGAGGTTAATCGGAGGTGTTCTAATGCTGATAAATCTCGAACTCTAGTACATTTAAAATTCGCTACTACAACTCGTCGACTTGAAAGAAGTGACGCGACTCAATTGGGGATCAACTATGTTTGCCACGTTGTATCGAGAGATGTGTCGGGCAACACAACCACAAAAAATTAAAATCGATAGTTGCATACTCCTTCTGCAGTCAGGGGCAAGGTATCGACTACTATTTTTACGTCCTCGAGTCGAAGCCCCTTATACGTTCCACTCGTGATAAGGTAAAATTCATTTGATAATACAGATTAGCATAATAATTTTTTCATTATCATATTTTGAAATAACATATTATTTGAATAGGTGGAACAATCACACGAGTCATGTGGGACTAGTGGATGACATTGAAGATATCCGGCTACTGGTAGATCAACAATTGAATGTCAACGTTAGTTTTTGAATTTTTGAATTATATAATATTTACATGAGGATTCGAAATTTAATATTTTATAGATAATAAAATTTATAATTTTGTACTATAATTTAAAAGCATGTCATACATCAATCCGAAAATTCAAGCATGCATCCCGACCAAATTTTTGGCTAATCACAATATCTGGCACGTCAAGGTGCCATTGATAGTTTACGCGACAATGATGATTATATGATTAATTTTTAATTTTTCATAAAATAAAGGGGTGAAATACATAATTAAATAAAAGATAGAATTTAAAAGGGTAAATAAAAATCAAGTAATGAGGGTAAGGTGGGCATGGTTAGTCCTAATCAAAGTTGTTGAAGAGAGCTACCATTAGCTTCATTCAATACTTAAATAGAATAAGTAATTAATTTGATCCTTTGCTTAATTCTAGTTTTGGTATTGCTTCTGCAAATGATATAATTATCAAACAGATAGGCACCCTTATGATTTAGAATTATTTTTAACTAATTTTGCCAATATGCTAATATAATTAAAATGAATTATTTTATTTTAATCAAGGATGGCTCAGTCCCTACAACCTGCTGCATAAATTTATATATATGTGGATAGAGAATTTCAACGTACGAAAGCTATCAATATTGAATCACACTGAAAAGGTAAAAATATTAGATATATAAACTTTTAATTTTAGAGATGATATTATAATTATTATTAAAATTAGTTCAACATTGTTAAAGAAAGAAAGCAGATTCAACAAGTTTGATGCTTAACTACTTAAGCTAGCTTCTTAAATTGATTTAGTTTTAAAAGAACTGAAGGCAGAATTAAAGGAAAAGCAAACCTAAAGACTGAAATGAAACATTTTATGATTGTTTTATTCTCATGTTTGGAATAATGTCGTCTTAAAGATTTGAACATGTGTTCACTAATTGAGAGTTCAATGTACCGTACCACTACACTAACACTTATTGGTATATCTATACTAATTATTGTTTAATTATTATTATTCGAGCACAATCACAATACGAGTGAAAAGAAATTATGTAATAATTAAAATTTTGCATAAAAATAAAATGTTGCTATATATGTTTAAAAAATGATAAAGTTGAAGGTTTGATATTTTATAGTGTCCTTAGTTCAAATATCATTGTATGTAAATTTTTATTGATTTTTAATGGCTTAATATATGATTTCGTACTCAAGTTTGACATTTTTTCTAATGCGGTACTTGTGTTGTTTTTGGTCCAATCTAGTATCTGTGTTTGACAAAAGTTATATATTTTGGTATCCAAAAGTAACAATGTAACCTTTTATTGTTTAATTCGGGGTTTTAAGTTGATTTCATAAAAGTTAATTGCTAATGTTTTTAGGTTTGATTTTTTTATGATTTTGTTAATAAATAAATTCGATGTTAATTGTAAATTTGTTTAACTTTGTGTTTAATTTGTCAAATATAGTTTCATGGATGTGATTTAACTTGAGTTATGGGGTTGATTTGATGAAATTTAATTGCTAATATTATTAGTTAATTATGTATTTTCATCAAATCAACTCTAAACCCCGAATTAAAGACTAAAAAGTACACATTGTTACCTTTGGGTATCAAAATATATATTTCAAATACAGGTATCAAATTGGACCAAAAAATAACACAGGTACCACATTAGGAAAAAAAGTGTCAAACTCATGTACCAAATTAGGTATTCAACCATTTATAAAAGGTTAAAATGTGCCATAAGTCTCTGTACTCTTCGTAAATTTGGAATTTAGTCCATGTACTTTTATTTCTAGTAATATAATCCCTTTTTTTTACCTTTACTTTTCAGGTTTCAAAATTCAGGTCCAACTATTAATACTGTTAAAATTATTTTGTTAAATTTAGGTTCATTACAATGTCATTTCTAGTTCCATGGTTATCAAGTGGGTATTTTTTATTATTATTTCAAAATGTAACACCAACAAATTTTACCAAAAATCTTAATGATGTTAATTATTGGACTTGAATTTTGAAATTTGAAAAGAAAATAAACTAAATTCCTGAAAATAAAAATACATGGACTAAATTTTAAATTTGTGAAAAGTATAGAGACTTATGACATATAATTTTTATAAAAATATTAATAAAAAAAACGAAATACTTACACAATAATATGACATGTTTTGTAAAAATAATATTTTTTATAGTTTCTCCACTTAATTAAAAGTTGGTTGATGTATAAAACCAACTCAATTAAAAATTTATTATAGTAAAATTATCATGTATATATATATATATATATATATTTTTTAAAGTAGTATATTGACACAAATAAGGGAAGTAATAGTTCCTTTTTATATGTGTCACTGATGTCACATTAACATTTAAATGAAAAATATTAACCTATAAATTTACATATTAGAAAAATTATGCAAATTAAATAAAATGATAAATTTATGTTGTTACAACAATATATTTTTGTTTGTTAAAATTGCATCATCCATTAAAGTAAGGTTTTTTTTAAAAAAATATTAACTCGTTAAAATAGCCTAAATACATGGTAAATATGTATACATATAGGATAAATTACTTTATTGACATTTTCTACCATATCATCCATTGTTTCTTTTCAATTATTTAATGACAATTCAACAAATTTTTTCAAGTCATTGATACATAATTTTGGTAATTTTTTACCCCAAACCCAGAACCTTGAATCCTAAACCCCAAACCTCAAACCTTGAACCCGAATCTCAAACTTTAAATCTCAAACCCTAAACCTAAACCCTATGTAATAGTCCATTTTTCAGTGATACCAGAAATGGCAGTTCTAGAACCCCATTTTTCGATAGTCGAGTCAATAAATATTATTTATTAATATTTACTAGTCTATTGTAGAATTATATTGATTTTTGGTCTAGTGATTTTTAACAAACGGTTAGTAATTAAGGTATAAGGACTAAGTTATAAGAACCGTAAAAATTAATCGTTATTGATTTTTATTATTTTAAATGGTTAAATAGTATAACATAAAGGTTTTAAGTGGCAAAGTAGCCATTTTTATAAGACATAGACGGTTGAGCATGTGTTTTTAGCTTAGTTTTGTTCATTATTATGTTAATTAAATAAAAGTTAAGAATTAATAAGCAAAACAATAGGTGGATGGAAAGAGAAAGTACCTTCATTCTCATCCATCTTCACTGTTTTCACAATGGAAGCAAAGGAATGAAAGCTTCAAAAATTCCATTGACATTCGGCCTTGCATGGTATGTAAATTCGAGTCAATTTTTCGTAAATTTTATGCTTTTGAGATTGTTGTAGCTCGATTTAGCTAACCCAGGGATTAATTGAGGAACTGCTAAAGTTTTGAAATGTTATCATTGATGGTTTTTAATTTTTTTGGTGTTAAGTGGTTTGATTTTAAGCTTAGATATGATTAAGGACTAATTTATAAAGTAAAAGTTGTTAGTTTTGAGTATAGGGACTAACTTGTAAATTTTTCAAAATTCACATGAAATTTCTATAATTATTGATTGTATAGGTCTGTAGAAGGATGTATTTGAAATCGGATTGTGAAACGAGGCCAAATGTGAAAGATATGATAGTTTGATTTTAAGGACTAAATTGAAGAAACTACAAAACTTTAGAGAAATTTTGAAAAATGATAATAGGATATCATATGCATTAAATAAACTATTATAAGGTAATTAGCACTAATATTTTGAAATGAATTACCGTATAGATTAAGAATCGAATCAAGCTGGAACTTAATCGAGGAAAAGGAAAAATTGCAAACTAGTCCTTGACACCTCGTTTAATATCGTTTTCCAGGTAATTTCATATGATGTAATATATATATGTAATTGAGATGTTTGTGATTGAAATGTATATATGTGTTATTTGAATATACTTTGATGTTATATACGAATTGGTACAAAAAGGTGAAGAATGGACTGAATTCTAATAAATGATATTGTTCTGTAATTGTGCCAGGATGAATGATAGGATATGATACAATTGGAATGACAATAGGGTTATTCGTGCGTTGTACAAGTTATGTGAAAGAAATGATATTGAATGCATTGATGTACGAAGAAAGTTATTGTTATCGAAATCCAGCATTTGTTGCAGATTACCGAGTTTGTCTCTACAAAGACTATTGTTGTTAATTATCTATGTGGAGATCCATGTCTGTTTTGGAGGTATGTGTAGCCTATAGTCTTAGCACTTTGGTGCCCAGGTGTGTATTGGTGATTTAGCTCGTTTGAGCAATCAGGTGTGTTTTGGTGGTTACCCGTATATTTGTATCTATTTATTATAGTTCATTAGGTTTAATGGTTATGATTGTTGATATGTATATGTTGTGAATGGAAAATGTTACATTGATTGAATTGATACAATGGTTGATATGTTTGATAAATGGAAGTGAATGGTACTAGCATGTGTTATACTAATCCGATTGAAATGTTATATGAATTGCAAATGATAAACTCACCGTATATTTGTGAATTGTGAAAACAGGAAAATCATGTATCTAGCTATTTCATTTTGTTAATATATATTAAGGTGAGTTAATGTTCTAATCTTTGAACTTACGAAGCATTGAAATGCTTAGTCGATTATGTTTCTGTTTTGTAGTTGTCTTTTGCGAAACTCGACTATCAGATCACTCCAAAGCTCACACTATCCAACTTCTATCTCGATAGTCTTTTAATTGTTCAAAACTCAATTATGTGGCATGTAAATAGGAGTCGTATTGTATATATGTTATTTTGGAAGTTGAATGTTGAAGTATGATGTATAAAAGTGTGTTTGCATATTGGCAATATGGTAAGTTAAGTTTGGAGCTTATTGAATGGCTATTTTTTAATGTAGTTGATTAAGTTTATATGGTGATATTGATGTGGTTTATGCAGTATGGCATAAGATGCTCAAATAGGTGAAATGCTTGGTGGTGTCAAATGAGGCATGTTAATTTGGTGTTTAATTGATTGATATATGTATTATACAGAAAGTGGTTACTTTGGCATTGTTTCTATCAAAGGATGAAGCATGAATGGTATATTTTGATTGTGAATTGGTTGAGTTTGAAACGTAAATATGAATGATAAGCTATTTTTGTTTAGTTGATGAATACATAGGTTTTTATATTTAGCAAAGTGTCAATTTCATGTAAAATGGTTTGAATGGTTTTGTGTTTTGTTAAATAAATGTTTGGTACTTGTTTTGGAAAGGTTTTGATGCTGGTATGAGTGTGCGATTATGTGCATATAGGTTAAAAGCTTGAATGGTTTTGAATAGGGAACAAAGTGGTCAAATTTTGTCCACACCGTCGTGTGTCAATCACAGGTTGGTGACACGATCGTTTGTCCACTAATATATAGGAAGTGTTAGAATCACACAGTTCCCAATTGTCACACGGGCTGGCCACACGCCCGTGTGAGTACTGTAGATTTGGTCATCTAGAATTCGCACAGCCTCAAATTGTTACATGGCCCAGCCACATGGCCGTGTGATCTTTGATGAAATTTTGCAATTTGATCCACACGGCTTCAGAGAGTTACACGACCTGGACACACAACCGTGTGACCCCTATTTTTCATGATTGCCTTTATCTTTTGAAAATGTTATAGTTTGATCCTTGTTTGTTCTCGAGCCAACTCTAGAGCTCACGTAAGCTCATATAAGACTCGAGAAAAGTTTTAAATGGTATTACATGATTGAAGTGATTAAAGAAATTGAATTTTGGTTGTTAATTGTTTATAATTGTTCCATTTTATATTATAACATCCTGTAACTCGATTTTGACGACGGGGACAAATGAGAGGTGTTACACCTTAAACCCTAAATCTTGAACCCCAAACTCGAAACTTAGAACCTTAAACCTAAACCCTAAATCTTGAACTTGTAACCCTGACCTTGAACCCTGAATAAGATTTAAGGTTTAAGTTTTGGGTTTAAGGTTCTGGATTTTGAGTTCAGAGTTTGATGTTTAGGGTTCAAGGTTCAAGATTTGAGGTTCAAGGTTTAGGGTAAAAGTTTTGCTAAAATTATGTATCAATGACATAGAAAAATTGTTGAAATGTCATTAAATAATTGAAAATAGACCATGAATAATGTGGTGAGAAGGATCCATAAAATAATTTCTCATTCATATAGGGAAGATATATTAGAAAGCTATATATATGGAATAGATATATGGGAAAGTATCGTAATTATCCATTAAGTAGCCTAAATACCAATATTAATTCGGTGTAGTATACCTACAAGGAATATATTACAAAGCTATTTGCTTATAACATAGGCGACTATAATATTAGTTTAAAATATTTTGCACAATAGGTTGAACCCCATATAAAAATTAATTATTAATTATTAAAAATAAAGGAGATAGTTTAGGTTTCATTGAACAAACTAAATTTCGGGTTCATAATTTAACTTTGAAAGGAAATATTTTCATTTGTTTCGATTTGCAAGAGGCTTGTTGAGGTTGCTCAAAGCATAGGCTAAATAGGACCCCAACATTTCAATGGGTTAATTGGCCTTATTTTACTTGGAAAATCTCTCTCCAAAGAGAAGGGTAACTAAGTGGTATGCAAAGTTTGATTAATACAATTGAACTAGTTTAGTTTATTTGTTGATCATTTAAGTTAGTTGAATCCAGTATCGGTTAAAAGGGTTTTGAAATTTGGTTTATCACTGGTTAATTAATCTAATTAACCACTTAACTTAAATTATTAATAATAAATAATAAATATTATTATTATTTAAATTTTTTACTGAGTAAGGTACCAATACAATTGGGAAAATTACTTTGATGTTGGTTCGTATTTAAAATCAATTATTTTATTTGAGTGTAGTTTAGTCTTTTATTTTCGGTGGTATTTGAACCCATATTAATTATTGGATTAATAAAACTTAAAATTTACTACTAACCAAAGTTTTATATTGATTTTTCTTATTCGTTTCAACTTTGGGGTTAGTAAAACCATATTTTTTTATTATTTATTATATATTATTTTTAAATCCATCTTTTTATTCTAAATATGTGGTTCCACACGCATATGTATACGATATAATTTCTATATCGATAATGTTGTTAATTGAGTTGGTGTTACGATTCAACTCGATAATAACTTAGGATTAATGACAACACCATGATAAATAATTGTAATACATTTAGTATTATTAATATGGTGTATTTACGTGCTTAAATTTCATTTTATTCACAAATTAATCTACTTTTTCTATTTTAATATCATGCATATTTCATATATTATTATTAATCTGTTTCAAATCAGATATTTCATCATTTAGTATATGTTATTATTAAACACTTGTAATAGCCCATTTGTGCCCGGGCCCAAACAAACCAAAATAATAAAAAATAATAATGTCCAGTTTGTTTTTACAGTCCATTTATAAGCCCAAAATAGACTACCCAGACCCAACAAAGACCCAAACCTATGCGGCCCAAAAAGGGGCCCAATACCTAAACAGAATCAGAAGCCTAGGGTTCCTGAAACCATAGGCGCCGCAGCTCCCAGCACAAGCCCTTCCTCGCGCCGCAATCAGCGCGCGGATAGCGCTCCACCGCCGTAGATTTCAATGATTACCTGCAAGAAGAAAAGGAAAAACAAACAGTAGCAAATATAGCAAGAAATCCAAAACTGTAATGATATTTGATTTCATTTGGCTATATAAACGGATGTAAAAACATTGTAAAGGGAGGATACGAGGGCAATACATTTTTCATACAAAGGGAATATACCAGAATACAGAAATCAACCAAGGTGTTTTCACATTTTATTTTATTTTTTTCATTTCGAAACTGTCCTATATACATAAAGATTTTCTTTTATTTTTTTTTTACTATATGCGTGTATAAATATAAAAATACGAAAAAAGAGAAAATTTTTACCTTTTGGAGTTTCGACCACCGTGCGCGGTGGCCAGCGGCGGCGTCGCGGAGGCGATCGGCCGGAGCCCTTGCCGGAGTCTGGCCGGAAATCGCCAGAGGGAGAGCATTCTTGAGAAAGCTCTCTGTTTTTTTTTTTTTGAAGCAGCAAACAAATGAAATTTTTTTGTTAAAATCTCGATTTTTATAGGGTCCCAAAACAACGTCGTTTTGGGACCAGCCCAAAACGGCGCCGTTTCAGCCTTACCCGCGTGTTGACCCGACCCGCTCCAAGGATCCGCGTGTTTTCTTGCAGAAGGGTTATTTGCGTTTTTAGACCTTCCGCTTTTTCAGTCTATTTCAATTAGGTTTTTTTTGTTTTAATTTGGCCCGACAGTTTCACAATTGTTTCATTTTAGTCCCTATCGAAACGCCGCGTTTTGGGGAGAGGGAATAATTTCCCAATTGGTCCCCCTATTCTTACGAGTGTTACAAAGGGGCCCTCGATTCCTTTTTTCTTTTAAATTTGGTTCTTTAATATTATTTCTCTTTTAATTCAGTCCTATTTAGTTATTCTTGCAACTATTATTATTATTTAATATTTTTATTATTTCTATTAATATTATTAGTATCATTATTATTTAACATTATCATTATTATTATTACTATTTTTATTTTTTCACTATTATTATACATATATTATTATTACTACAATTATATTTATTATTATTATTATAATTACTATTAATTTTTTATTATTATTACTATTATTTTTATTAATTCTATTATTATTACTATTATTTTATTATTAATACTATTTTTATTTTTACTAGTACTATTATTACTATTTTTATTTTTATTAATATTTTTTTATTTTTACATTTTTTTCCATTATTATTATTATTACTATTTATCATTACTGTTACTATCATTTTTATTATTATTAATATTATCATTCTTTATTATTATCATGTTTACATTATCACTATTCGCTAAGTATGACCATTTTTACGTTTTAACCGATTTTCTATTTTAAAGGATACATTGACTTTATCTTTTTTCTTTCCACTTTTTTACCCAAACTCATAAAAAGGGTTTTTACAAAGGTAATATTTTGTGTTTGGAAGTTCAGGAAATCGTGCCCTAACGCGCTGGGTTTCGATTTTCTGTTCGTCCAAATGACTAAATATCCTTTTAAGATTTTGACCATGTTTTCTTAACTTCAAAGATAAGGCAATATTTCATGTTTGGAAATTCGAGGAATCGTGCCCTAACGTGCTGGGTTGCGGTTTTTTTCGTTTGGCCAAATAACGGAATACCCTTTTTAAAATTGCAATACATGAATTTTGGAAATCATGAAATGATCTTGGTGTCAAGGGTTTGAAACATCGTATCTTAACGTGCTGGATGTGATATTTCATTCTTTCGGAACAAAAGAATTTCGATATCCAATTCGAATTATCCAAACATTTTCTAAAGGATTCGTATTTTAAAATCTCTTCCAATTTTTGATATTAGGACATTAATCAATCAATAAGGTACCAATTTTGGGCGTTGCGAGGTGCTAATCCTTCCTCGTGCGTGTCGACTCCGGACATGTTTTCTTAAGATTCGTAGACCAAAATGTTTTATAAGGTGACCCAATCACACTTCAAAAAAAATGGGTGGCGACTCCATGTTTTTAAAGTCGATCCTTGTTTTTTTAAAATAAAAATAAAAAAATGGTTTTGTGACTTAGCAACTCACTTTGGGGACAAATAAGAGAGTTAAGTAGTAAATTGATTATTTCCTATCCTTTTGTCTAAATTTGAAAATCCGATTTGAAAAATTATGATGATTTTTATCGCATGTTGTTCTAATCTTGTAAAGTATTTCACGCATTGCATTGCATGACCGTTGTGGTCATACCCTTTTAAGTGGGAGTGAGAAGCTACTCCTTCGTGAGGTTTTCACCTGCATGCGGGATAATGGATCGCTTTGGGATACATCCGTACTTATGTCTTCGTGAGATTTTCATCTCAGATGCGACCATAGGGAAATGTATTCCCCACAGGCGAACTCGATCAGTATGAGCCTATAATGGGTGAGAATTAAGGAATCCAACGGTTTGGGTACCTCAACTTTAGAGCTAAACTACATGTAGAAAACCTGAGGCTTACCTAGGTAGAACTATGCCAAACCCTAGTGGTCACCCGGATAGGTGCCCTATTTTGTTATCTATTTCTCTTATGCTAGCGTGTTCTCTTTTGTTTTGATTGCATTGCATTCACTTCATAGAAAAGAGGTGTTGATTCAAATTCGATTGCTAAATAAAAGAGTTTGTCATGAGAAAATAGATTTCTTGATAAAGTGGATTATAATACGGTCATCCGAATATGGTCCAAGTAAACACAACTAGAGAAGGCTCGATAGTCAGTGAAGGAATACAAGACTTTATTTCCCAAGGATTCAAGTGACAATGACTATTCGAGAATCACCACGTCTCGGCTTTCTTGAAGAGGCTAACGAGCATTGTAAAAGTGCTAGTAGAGACATTTATTGGACCTTAATATCCTGGATAAGAAGAAAGGGATCAATGTCTTCGCTTGGAATATGAGGAAAGGCAGTATAAATATCCGTTTTATGTAAAGGAATTTATTTTCTAGAAAGGTTGAATAAATGAAATTGAATTCGGAATCAACGCCTCTCTTTATTTTTGCATTCATTTCATGCATTTGCATTACATCGCATCACATGCATTAAAATCCATAGAAGGACCCTAATTAGTTGAAATTATTTCAAAAAAAGAGAAAGTTAATCTGAAACTAAACATCATTCACGGTACTCGCGCTAAGATGAAAGATATGGATCAAAGACTTGAACAATTTCAAATAGATCATAAGACCAATTTGCAAGAAGCGATTGGCAAAGATCCAACAAGATATGACGGAACAAATGATGAAAGCCCAAAGGAATATGGTAGCTCAAATGACTCAGCTACTGAACGGGGCAATGGACAAGGGAAAAGGCCCCATGACTAATGCTGGAGAAGATAATGAGGATTATCCTCTGGGTTTTACCCCACTGCATGCACAAACACAACCTAAAGTATATCCTCGAAGGTCGTCCGTTACAATTAGGCCTCAATAAGGTCAAGCTGATATTGAAGTGCCCATGAACTTCCAAGTTGGCACAGGATCTAACCCAGGAGATAACCCTGCTAATCATGTTATCCCTGATTTAGATATAGCAGAGAGGGAAGGGACAAGAATTGAATCCTCAAGGCAGTTAGAGGATCGTTGTAGATGGTTGGAAGAAAAGTTCAAGGCCTTGGAAAATACTGATAATCACCATGGAATTGATGCTAAAGACTTGAGCTTGGTTCTAGATTTAATGCTTCTTCACAAGTTCAAAGTTCTAGAATTTGAGAAGTACAATGGGACTAGCTGCCCTGAAGCCCACATTACCATGTTCTGTAGATGGATGACCGGCTATGTTAATAATGATCAACTCTTGATTCATTATTTCCAAGATAGTTTGGTGGGGCGGCGTCCAGTGGTACAATCAATCGAGCCGTGCTAGGATTAGTTCTGGAGGACCTAGCCCAAGCTTTTATGAAGCAATACAATCATGTCACGGACATGGCCTTTGTGAGAATCACTTTGCGAATATGGAGAAGAAGTCAAATGAAAGCTTGAGCGGTATGCGCAAAGATGGAGGAGGTTACCATGCAAGTTCAACCACCGCTCCTAGAAAAGGAAACTACAATGCTTTTATCAATACCTTGAAGGCCCCATTCATTACTCACATGATAGGAAGTACCACAAAGAGCTTTGCGGATATAGTAATGGGGAGAAATGATTGAAAATGTCATAAGGGGTGGCAAGATAGAAACAGGGAAAACACCAAAAGGTCGGCTCAAGGAAAAAGGAGAACGAGGTGAATAATACGAGTACATATAACAAAGGGTACTCAAGTCAATTCTTCACAGTCAACCAAAAGTAACCACTAGCTATCAAGGCTCTTCAAGGCGAGAATCCAATTCGAGGCCAAATCTGAGAAAAGCTCCAGTTCACACCCACCCCGATGACATATAAGGAGTCAGTATCGAGAATCTTTTGATGTGCATATGGTGTCTCAGTCCTACTCGAACCCGTTCAACCTCTGTTCCCAAAATGGTATAATAAGAATGCCCAATCACGAGTACCACGCGGGAATAATGGGTCACTCAATTGAAAAGCGTACTACGTTTAAAAAGTTGGTCGAAAGGTTCATTAAAATGGGAATTGTGAAGTTCGATGCTTCATCAGAACCTGATCACTTTGACGAGGCAGTAAATGTAATAATTGAAGGAGGAGACAAGAAAGTTGTGACTCCTTGAAGAAGTCAAAAGCGAAGAGGAGAAGGGAGCGGTTTTCAGGCCCTTACATACTTGGGAGTGTTTTGAATAATGGGACTGTGGAAGAAATCCATGTATTTTTAGAGCTAATCTAGAGTAATATTCAAAACACACTTGTTGAATTAAGCCTAGAGGCAATAAGAACCCTTTTGTGAAATAGGCTTGTGTCCGGAATTTTTATTTCAATAAAATGCATCTTTTTGAGCAAATATTCTTTTATTTTTTTCCATTTCATACTATACAAACAATTGTTCTTAGTTTTTCTTTTGTTTGTTCTTTGGACTTTCTTTCAAGTATTCTTTCATTCTTCATTCATGACCATACAAATAATCATTCTTTGAATCATTTATTCTTTGGAATCTTCCTTCGAACCTACAATTGGTCTCTAGATATCAACGATGTGAGCAATGTTTATTCTTGACTCGAGTCTCCTTTCGAGTAAGATATGTGTCTAGAGGATCTCGGGACTTTGAAGATGACAGATATTGTAACCTATCTTCTGATTTATTAAGAATGGTAGAACAATATGAAAAACAGACCCTACTCTACAAAGGGTCAGTGGATATTATGAGCCTAGAAAAGAGGTGAAGATTGTAGCCTAGCTCACCACAGAAATAAGGTGAGACATCATTGAGTTATTTTCAAGAATTCAAAGATGTTTTTGCATGATCATATCAAGACATGCCTCGGTTACTAAGACACGAGTACGTTGAAATCTTAAAAGAGGTCCATAAGGGTATCAAAAGGACACATGCTAATGGTTTTACAATAGCCAAGCTAATCATGAGGTTTGGGTACTACTAATCTACATAGAAGGGGATGGCATCAGTTATGCTGTATTTAAGGAGACAAGATTCATATGCCTCATTAATTTCTTCACAGACTCTCTCTATATGGGGCAGGCCAATCTTGGCAAAATTTCTAGTATACATCAATTTATCTTACTTTTCCCATTTGTTTGTGGAATAGAAGTGGTTTTTCCCATGAAAATTGAGATTCCTTTGCTCCAAGCTTTGATTGAGTCAAGAATTGGATGAAATAGAATGTCTCCAGTGAACTTGACTGAAGAAAAGGGTTTGAAAGTATTCATCATAGTCAAAAAATGGATGATGTTGATTTATGTTGAAAATGGTCCACCCAAGGGAATTTCATGATGGGGACCTGGTATTGAGGAAGATCCTTCTTATACAAAAGGATTTGAGAGGAAAGCGGATGCCAAATCCAGGAAGGACCTTATGTAGTAAAAAGTCTGCATTCTAGAGGAGCATTGATATTAACAGAGATGGATGGCGAAGACTTGCCCAATTCGCGCGAATTCGAGTTCACCAAGAAGTATTTTACTGAAAGGGGAAAGGCCAAGGTGAAAACTGCAAAGGCACCTTGAGATCAAATTCAAAAAAAAGGGAGGCCAAGGCGAAAACCATGAAAGGCGCTTTGAGACCAAAGGGGTTTTGAGTCGAAAACCCGAAAAGGGCGGCTCAAATTTTGATCAAAGATAGGGCATGTGGTAGTCTTGCTATGCTTGAATTAACAATGAGGAAGTATGCTACGTCTTGGGGCAATGACAAAGTACTCCGGATCCTCTAAACACGTATTGAGCTCAAAATAGTCCTCAAGAAGTTTGTACAGAAGCTCGGGTTGCGATATCTGGAGCACCTAGCTTCTATCTTACCCATTTTGAATTTGCTATCTTTGATTGCTGATCGGTGTGTCACACAGTCTTAAAATTTATAATGAGAATGATCGAGCCTAAAACTAACTATGACAACGATTGAGGCAAGTGTACCTATCGAGCAGTGAGTATAGCTTAGTGGCAAGACCAGGATTATCGAACCCAAAGGAACAAAAAGTACTAATACTAACTGTCTTTTTTATTATTTAGCCTTAAAATTGAAGTGAACCGGTTTAATCTAGAAAATTAACTAACTACTAAGCTAAAGATGATGAGACAAAAAGAATGAAATTAGGGGAATACATGTAGGAAAAACTAATTGATTAAAACAATACCCAAGGAAGAATCGCCTAGACTTCACTTGTTATCTAACTTTCACGAACAGACGATTTATTCATTTGACTTGATCCGTAAGATTCCCTAATGTATATTAACCCCTCTCTCGAGGCGACTAATGTCTAACCCTAGGTTGATTAATTGAAATCTCTTTCTAATTAAAACACCTAGAATCGTATTAACTCGATCTATGGACTCCCATATTAGGTTTCACCTTAATCCAAGCAAAATCTCGTCACCCTATCTGCAGGCGTGCGATCGGCTCCACTTAATTATGCTAGATCTACTCTTAGGCGGGGACTTTTGCTCCTCCACCTAAGCACATCAAACTTGAATTAATATCCCTAAGTATCAACACAAGAATTAAGAACACATAATTAAGAACAAATCAAATATTTATCATATAGTTCAATAAACGATAAAAAGATTCATCTTAGGTTTCATCCCTTAAGGTATTTGAGGTTTAGTTCATAATGATAATAGAATACATCTCAAAAGAAAAGATAAAACAAAGCAGAAGAAAAACTCTAAAACCCCTGAAGGAATTGAAGAGAGATCCTCCGTCTTGAGTATAACTCAAGCTTCTTGAGATGAATCAACCTGGCTTTCTTCAAGTAATTTCCACAATTCGATCTTTACGCTCGGCTCCTTGGCCTAGCTGGGCCCCTTGAAAGTTGGCCTCTAGGGTGTTTATATAGGCTTTTGGAATGTGTTTCTTTACCCCTAAGTATCCAAATCTGAGTGAAATTCCTCTTCTCCACTAGGCGAGGACACACCCTTGGCACACACCCGTGTAAATCGTGGCCAAAGCCGTATTGGGTCTATTGGTGAGGCACGGACGTGTGGTCTTGGCCCATTTGGTCCGTTTAAACCCGTTTCTTGTTCTTTCCATCCTCCGGTGCTTCCTGGGTATAAAACATGAAAATAAAGGATTAAGAGCCCCAAATGACATAAAATAAGGGATAATTCATCCAAAAGCATGCTAAATGTGGGCTTAAAATATGTTACTATTTCGGTTTATCAAATACCCCCACACTTAAGCTTTTGCTTGTCCTCAAGCAAAATTCTCAACTCGTGATTAAAACGAACTTCCTTGATTCATAATATTCATCAATAATGTTTCATCATAATTCAAAGATAATTCATACATGGGTAATTCATCTCTAAGAGTCCTAAAGATTCAAACAATCCAAGTCATACATTTTGTAGCATGAAAACATAGGTGTTTCCCCTCATCTAAATAATTGCCTCTGATTTAAAATTGACAAGGATTGACATCATCACTAAAGATTCACTCAAATCACTCGAGGTGTTTAAGGTTCAAAAATTAAGCACTCATAAGTCAAACATAAAAATTTAATCCCATAGGCTTGCATGAGAATCAAATCTCTACCACTATAATATGAGATAATACACAAATCAAAAGGTCTTTAACAGGGTTGTAACGGGGCTTGGGTTAAAGTGTGGATATAGGCTGAATTAGAAGGTTAGAATCGAGATTTACCTGACAAACTACCTAACCAGAAACAATGAACTGATAATAAACAATTACATCAATTGAGAACTTGTAATAATAATACTATTACTAATACGAGCTTCTTTTTCAACCATTGGGATTTAAACATATAAGCTCACTTAATCACAGAGCTAATAATGAATATACTTCGATTTCTTTTTTTTTTTAAGAACAAATTAGATATACATAATAATTGATGAATTTTCTATCGAAATCAATAAGCAATCGATCAAATCAAATCTCGATATAAGGGTAGTCAAAAGGAATGGTGATAACAAAAATAAAGGGTTTTGGGATAATATTAGTGGGTGAGTCAATAAAAGGGTTGTTAGGATCAACGGGGTTCACTAGGGGTTAATAAAATGGGTAGGCTTTTTAGTGGAGTGAGTGGGTTAAAACCTAGGTGCCTTTATCATCTTAGTATATCAAATCAAAGGTGTGGTCTCGACATGTATAATCGATGCAAGTTCTAGAATAACAAATCAATGTTGACACACTCATAATCAATAAAGTGACCAAGAAAAAGAATATATGCTCTATAAGGCTCAACATCTCACAAAAATTATGGCTTTTGATGTCAACCTAGAAAATTTCAAACTTCAAAGTAATATTCAAATTCGGGTAGACAACCTAAAAAAAAATTAATTTTGAAAAATAGAATTATCCTGCTTGATTCTCTAGTATCTTAAAGTTTAAATTATCAATGCACAATTATCAATGACTTAATCTAAAATATATCAATAAAAATCATAAATCATAGGAAATTTCATTCTAATCATAATATGAGAAACTTACTTAAAGAAACAAGATATAATTCAGGGATTTTCAAATAATACTATAGTTAACCCCCCCACACTTAAGATGTACATTGCCATCAATGTACAAAGATAGATAATAGCATAATAAAATTAAAAGATAGGGAGAGAAGTGAAACTTCCTGAATTATGGATGTAATCCTTAGAGGATGTTCCATGACGAATGTGATGACTAGGTATAAGTGATATTTTTGTTCCTTGAGTTGTATATTTAATCTATTTAATCTGCAAAGTCATCAATTAAATGTTCAGGAGAAAAATTTAATGAGAGTTGTTAGAGATACTCAAGGGTTAGACAAATTGAAGGATAAAAGAAATTAAACTCATACTAATAAGAGTTGTAAACATGAAGGACAAAAATCTTAATTAAAACAAAAATAGATTAAAAAAATAAAATTGAAAATAAAATTGAAAAATGAAAGCAATAAAAGGACTCAAAGGTCCTCGTCATCGGTTGGGTCGCGAGGTGGTGGCGGCGATGATATGTGAAGGTATTGACATATCTGGTGGAGAGTGGTGTCAATATGGTCGAAGCGCTGGAAGCATTGCTACTCGAATCGTGCTAAGCGCTCAGATATGTCTGAAATAGATGCCTCCATATGAGATGGACGAAGACTCGGTGGTGGTGCTTCCTCTGATGGGGGAACATCCTCAGTAATATCCTCAGGGTCCTCCTCGTCGGTGGTCGGTGCTAGCCAATATTGGGGAGGATCGGTCCCACGTCGATGTTTAATCATCCTCATGTGCAGCATCGTCTGGATGCCCTGTGGGGACATCTGACCTATTAGTGTGAGGGAGGTGATCTGAGCGTCGGTGTTGAGGAGGCCAAAATATCGAGCCAAGCGTGTGATGTAGGGACCTATAGAGATGACCCCTCTCTGGTGCTGCTCCGTCTGATGTTAGATGGCGCGAGCTATGAAATAAGGTAAGTCAAAAATGTGCCCGCTTGCCATACTCCAAAGGAAGTAGGCGTCGTGAGTGTTAATGGCCAGGTGCTCTCTCGCCGACTTTGTCCGGAGTATAAGCTAAAAGTGCATGTATGTACCTTAGAGATGGGGTGAGGGTCGTCGCCTTGAGGGCGACGGCTAGGATCATAACTGCCCTTGTTGGGAGCTATATCGTACCAGCAACGATTCGTGGGGGTGTTGTGGATGTGGTGAGGAGCTCAGAGATCATTCTCCTCCATGAATTCGTTGGTGAAGAGTCCCAATGTAATCCCAAATTAGGAACATTCAATTCTCGTACAATGCCTCAGAGACGGAATTGAATCGTACTGGGGTCATCATGTTGCGTCATCACCGTCTGAAGGTGGAATGTGGAACAGAGCTCCAAGGTGAGTTCCAAATATGTGGGCTCGATGATGTTGAAGAATCGGTACCACGGGTCGATAGATAGGAGAGCTCGTACATAGTCAGCTAGATGGACTTGCTCTAATGCGGCCCAATCTATACATCTCCTAGTGCCTAGGGGTCACGACCGAAGTATCTTAAAAAGATCTTCTTGAGGTCCTGGAGGGAATCGTAGGAATGGGTGGCGCACTTCGGTGAATGCTGTGGCTAACGATGAACCGGGTCCCTTCCATTTTTTAGAAGCGGGGACTGCGGTTTTCTTGGCTCGGGATGATGACATTCTTGGTCCTGAAAATATCAGATATTGATGATCCAAGTAAATTTTATATCATGATATATCAAAGGCTTCGATCAGTTATCCAAAATATTCAGAGACTAACTTTTAATATGATAGTTCAACCATGTTCAACATGGGCAAGAATTTGACAAAGAATTATTCTATCTAATTCTAATATTATTTAAAAATTAAATGACTAAGTTAATCTAGGATAATAATACTAACGTAATATTAAACTTAACTAATTAGATCAAATTCTAAGTAATAAACAGATTGAATGTAAGTAAATGTGATAAAAAGAGGTGACCCAAAGTGTTTTTGAGGAGTGACGGCGTGGTTTGGGCGGTGCACGGCGTAGAGGTGCAAGGCACGGCGTGTTCTACAATTTGTTGAAACGACACGGCGATGGAACATCATTTGGGGCGGGCGTGTACTCTGTTGGCACGACCAAACACATTTTGATGTGTTTTTGAAGGAATGAGGGAGATAACGGGTAGGCGAAGTCAAGGGTGGTGATTTACAGGATGGTGGCGGAGTGGGGAAAGGGATTTTGAGGAAAATGTTTTAGGGTTGGGAATTTGGGGGATTTTGAGGGTAACGGTGGACGATGGTCTTAAATAGGGTAGGGGACACGGGTAGGCACCACACCCGTGTTGATTTAATTCAGCCCGTGTTTTTCGTGATTTTCAAATTTAGGCGCGGTTGAAATGTTACCCACGCCCGTGCTCCTTGGGCGTGTGCTATTATGCTCGCTTCTCCCACGCCCGTGCTCCTGTTGCCACGCCCGTGTCCATGTAGTCAGTTTCTCACACGGTTAGTAGGCATGGGCCACTTACTCAGTTTAGACCACGGTTGGTAGGCACGGGCGTGGCCAGTGCCCGTGCTAGTTATTCAGAATAGACCACGACTGCATCGCACGGCCGTGGTCATGTTATCGCAGCCCGTGTTGGGAAAATTTTTCTGTCTTAATCCCGCACGACTACCGGCACGCCTATTTTTCGTCCCATGGTGTCCCCACGGCCACGGGTATGCCCGTGTGTAAGGTCGTGTGGTTGGTAAATCTGCGCTTCATTGAATCGGTTAGTTTGGGGTTAGTTGCTAAAAGTTACAAATAAATTATTAGGGAAGTTAGTGCTCGGGTTGCCTCCCAAGAAGCGCTCGTTTAAAGTCTTAAGCTAGACTCACCCTGTTTTCATTTATAAATGAAGGTTCACGGTCAAGCTCCTCTCTTAATTCCTTGAAATCTTCACCATTATAAAGTTTTAGTCGGTGACCATTTACCTTGAATGTTCCTGAGTTGGATGGGTTACCTCAAGCGTGCCGTAGGGAAAATGGTTTTGATCACAAATGGGCACGACCACCTTGATTTCAAATTTCGAGGAAATAGTTTGAGCCTTGAATTATACAAAGAAGACTAAGTCTCCTACTTGAATTGCTTTGATTGTTTTAAGCGAGCATTGTGACGTCTTTTTGTTGCCTCTTTATATAGTCGTGAGTTTTCATAGGCTTCACTTCGCCATTCATCCAAAACTCATTCAATTGCATCATCCTCTTCTCACTGCGGTTTTAAGATCGTAATTCAAGAATTTTATAGCCCAATGGCTTTGTGTTCTAACTCAAATGGTAGATGACAACTTTTCCGTAGACAAGTTTGTGCGGGGATGTTCCTAAAGGGGTTTTAAAGAAATGTTCTATAGGCCCAAAAGCATCATCTACTTTTATTGCCCAATCTTTCCTGTTGGATTCAACTATTTTTTCTAAGATCCGCTTAAGCTCTTGATTTGCCACTTCCACTTGCCCACTGGTTTGAGGATGATAAGGGGTAGTTGTTCTGTGGTGTACTCCATATTTTCTTAAGACTTTATCAAATTGAGTATTGCAAAAGTGAGTACCCCTATCACTGATAATCACTCTAGGTGTTCCAAAACGAGAGAAGAGTTTCTTAAGAAACTTTACTACAGCTCTAGCATCGTTAGTAGGTAAAGCTTGGGCTTCCACCCATTTGGACATGTAATCTATTGCTACTAAGATGTAATTATTTCCGAATGAACTAGGGAATGGACCCATAAAATCAATACCCCATACGTCGAATATTTCACATGATAACATATATGTTTGAGGCATTTCATCGCGTTTAGAGATATTACCTGTTCTTTGGCATTTATCACACGAAGCGACATACCTGTTGGCGTCTTTAAACAAAGTTGGCCAATAGAATCCTGATTCGAGCGTTTTGTGTGCCGTCTTAATCTCACTGTAATGTCCTCCTGGAGGTCCTGAATGGCAATGTTCTAGGATTTTGCTAGCTTCTGCCTTTGTAACGCATCTCCGAATTACTTGATCTGCACAAATGCGAGAAAGAAAGGGTCCTCTCAAAAATAGTTCTTCGCATCAACAAAGAATCGCTTCTTTTGATGATATGTTAGCCTTTTTGGTAGGACGTTAGCAGCTAAATAATTCGCAATATCTGCAAACCATGGTACCTCGGAGCAAGTTATATAAAAGAGTTGTTCCTCAGGGAACGAGTCGTTTATTTCACTTTCGTCGAGTTCCTCGATATGTGGGTTTTCCAGCCTTGAAAGGTGATCTGCTGCGAGATTTTCAACTCCCTTCTTATCCTAAATTTCCAAATCGAATTCCTGTAAGAGTAAGATCTATTGTATAAGTCGGGGTTTTGCATTAGGTTTAGTTAAAAGATAATGAAGAGCTGAATGGTCAGTGTAAACAACAACTTTAGATAATATCAGATACTGCCTAAATTTGTCAAATGCAAAAACCACAGCTAGCAATTCTTTCTCTGTGGTGGTGTAGTTTTCTTGTGCAAGTTTCAATGTTCTGCTAGCATAATAAATTGGCTAAAAATGCTTGTTTCTTCGTTGTCCCAAAACTGCACCTACTGCAAAATCACTCGCATCACACATTAGTTCAAAGGGTAGATTCCAATCAGGTGTAATTATAATCTGAGCATTTATTAGTTTGTCTTTGAGGATATTGAATGCATCTAAACATTCTTGATCAAAATTGAAATGAACATCTTTTTCTAGTGATCTTGTTAAAGGTTTAGCTATTTTAGAGAAATCTTTAATGAATCTTCTATAAAATCCAGCATGTCCTAGGAAGCTTCTAATAGCCTTAACTAAACTAGGGGGAGGTAATTTTTCTATGGTTTCGATCTTTGCTTTATCTACCTTGATCCCTTTACTAGAAATCTTATGTCCTAACACAATCCCCTCTCTAACCATAAAGTGACATTTTTCCCAATTTAAGACAAGGTTTGTTTCCTCACATCTCATTAGAACTCGTTCTAAGTTTTTAAGGCAAAGATGGAAAGAATTACCGAATCACAGAAGTCGTCCATAAATACCTCCATAATATCTTCCACAAGTTCGTCAAAGATGGCTAGCATGCAAAGATCTTTGAAAAGTAGCAGGAGCATTACATAATCCAAAATGCATTATACGATAAGCAAGCGTCTGAAGTATGGACATGTGAATGTTGTCTTTTCTTGATCCTCGAGAGCTATTAGGATTTGGAAGTAGCCAGGAGAGTCCGTCCAAGAAGCAATAGTACATATGCCCGGATAATCTTTCTAACATCCGATCAATAAAGGGCAAAGGGAAGTGATTTTTACGGTGGCGTCGTTCACTTTCTATAGTCAATACAGACTCTCCAACTTTGTGGATCGTTCTTGTAGGAATCGGTTCATTCTTTTAGTTAGCTCTGACAGTCATGCCTCCTTTCTTTGGAACTACACACTTGCGGGGCTTACCCAAATCTTGTCGAAATAGGATAAATTATTCCTGCATCTAGAAGTTTAATTACCTCGGCTTTGACAACTTCTTTCATATTGGGGTTCAAACGTCTCCGAGGTTGCACACACGATTTATACTCATCCTCCATTAAAATTTTGTGAGTGCAGAATGATGGGCTTATTCCTTTAATATCAGACATTTTCCACACTATGGCTCTTTTATGTTCCCTTAGTACCTTAAGCAACTCTTCTTTCTCTTTGGGTTCTAGTTCTGAAGAGATGATTCTTGTAGCGTAGAATTATCCCCAGGAATGCATATTCTAAATGTTTTGTAACTCGCTTTAATTCTAACTTTGGTGGTTCATCAATAGAGGGTTTTTGTTTTAGTTTGTTGTTGAGTTCAATATCCTCTATTTTCGTCTGTCTAGGGGAGGATGTGTTAAGATTCAATTCATCGGTATCGTCATCTATCCCCTCACCTTGTGTAAGACAGAGTTCCATCGTGTCATTGTGCATGATTTCCTGCAAAGACTCTTGAATAATGTGATCGATGGTATCAACAAAGTAACAAGAATCATCTTGTTCTCTAGAATATCGCATAGCCTCATAAATTTGAAAAATAATTTCCTCATCGCCTACCCTTAGCGCGAGTTTACCATTACCAACATCAATGACATTTAGCGGTGGCTAAAAAGGGTCGTCCCAAAATTAAAGGTACCTCTTCGTCCTCATTCATGTTAAGCACAACAAAATCAACAGAAATATAAACTTATCAACTTTTACGAAATATCTTCAATAATTCCCTAGGATATTTAATAGATCCATCAACCTAACTGAATACTCATCCTAATGGGTTTGGGTTCTCCTAGACCAAGTTGCTTAAACATTCTATAAGGCATTAAATTAATACTAGCACCTAGATCAGCTAATGCTTTTTCTATGTTCAAACTACCAATTAAACAGGGAATAGTAAAACTTCCTAGATCTTTTAACCTAGTTGGTAGCTTGTTTTGGATGATGGTGAACATTCTTCATTAAGTTCCATCGTTTGAAATTTCTTGAACTTCCTCTTATTTTTAAGAAGCTCCTTTAAAAATTTTGCATATGTTGGCATCTGAAAATAGCTTCAACAAAAGGTAAGTTAATATGCAATTGTTTAAACAGTTCAAGAAATTTACCATATTGTGCGTCTAAGCGGTCTTTTTCAACTTTGTTGAATATGGATCTGATGGTTTGATTCCCTCACGAATTGGAGTTGCATTTGCCTCATCGGGTTCGTGTGATGTCTTTTCTTCGTTTCAATCAATTCCTTTCCACTTCTTAGCGTCACTTTGCTTTTACACGCTCTTTGTCCCTAGGTAAAATTTACGATCGTATTTCGAAACTAACTTAGTAAGTTGTGCAATTTGATCCTTGAGTTCTGTGTGTCGATGCTTCTTGTTTTTCAAGTTTTGTTTCTATACTTTGGAAACGTGTTTACATTCTTTCGCTATATATTTTGTCGAAGATCTCCTCAAGGTTCGGCTTCTTTTCTTGTGATGCTCTTCTGCTTTTTGGAAATTTGGAGGGTGTTGTTGTCTTTGATTTCCTTGACCACCCCATGAAAAATTGGAGTGGTTCTTCCAACCTAGATTGTAAGTATTGCTATAAGGGTTATTTTGATATCTCAAAATTATTACTTACATAGTTCATTTGTTCGCCTTCTATGCCATGTCCGTAGGATGGGTACTCGAGGATTCGCCACACCTCCACTTGTTTCGCCTTTGCATAACGAGTTGTACACCGCAAGGAATTACACAAACCATCAAATTTTTAGTTAACACATCTACCTGATTCGATAGCATGGTTCTCGCGTCGAGGTTGAAAACACTCGCAGACTTTTGTGGGCTTTGTCCTCGTGACTTGCCACCGATAGTTATTTAGGGACATCTCTCTATAAATTCGTAAGTCGCTTGGTGTTTTATTATTCGAGAGTTCCACCGGCTCTTTGAATCGATCAAGCGCCTAGTTGAGGGTTCACACCGTTGTAAAAGTTTGGACTGTAGCCACAAGGGTAATCCATGGTGTGGGCATCTTCTCAATAGATCTTTGTATCTCTCACATGCATCGTAAAGTGTTTCTAAATCCATCTGCACAAAAGAAGAGATATCATTCCTTAATTTGGCCGTTTTGGCGGGTGGAAAATATTTTAATAAAAATTTTTGGTCATTTGTTCCCATGTAGTAATTGATCCTCGGGAAGAGAATGCAACCACTGTTTAGCTTTATTCCTCAAAGAAAATTCGCTAAGTGTGTGTTAGGATCCTCATCCTGCAAACCATCAAACTGAACGAACTGTTGTATCATCTGTATAGTGTTAGGTTTCAATTCAAAATTATTTGCAGCAATTGTAGGTCTAACAATACTAGATTCAGTACCAACTAAACTAGGCTTAGCATAATCATACATAGTTCGAGGAGCCTAATTTTCGGCCATCTCTGGAGGTAGCAGATTATTTTCAGCCATCTCTTTGGTGGTATTGATGATGTTTTCTTGCTCTTCTTCTGTGTATTGTAGACTTCGCCTAATTTCTCTCCGATTTCTGCGAGCGGTTGCTTCGGTCTCACTATCGTAAACTAAAGGTCCTATCGGGTTCCTTCTAGTCATAAACTAGAGGTACCTAGAAGGAGCAAATACTAAAATTTAGAAAGATAAAAATAGAAAACAAAATAAAAGTAAAATTGCAGAAAATAAAAATGGCTAAAGTAATAAAAATTGAGTGTTCTTAATATTTCAGTTCCCCGGCAACGGCGCCAAAAACTTGATCGGTGTGTCACAGTCTTAAAATTTATAATGAGAATGATCGAGCCTAAAAACTAACTATGACAACAATTGAGGCAAGTGTACCTATCGAATAAAGAGTATAGCTTAGTGGCAAGACCAGTTATCGAACCCAAAGGAACCGAAAGTATTAATACTAACTGTCTTTTTATTATTTAGCCTTAAAATTGAAGTGAATCGGTTTAATCTAGAAAATTAACTAACTACTAAGCTAAAGACGATGAGACAAAAAGAATGAAATTAGGGGAATACCTGTGGGAAAAACCAATTGATTAAAACAATACCCAAGGAAGAATCCGCCTAGACTTCACTTGTTATCTAACTCTGAACCAGACGATTTATTCATTTGACTTGATCCGTAAGATCCCCTAATGTATATTAACCCCTCTCTCGAGGCGACTAACGTCTAACCCTAGGTTGATTAATTGAAATCTCTTTCTAATTAAAACCCCTAGAATCGCATTAACTCGATCTATGGACTCCCATATTAGGTTTCACCCTAATCCGGCAATTGTTTCACAATTGTTTCATTTTAGTCCCTATCGAAACGCCGCGTTTTGGAGAGAGGGAATAATTTCCCAATTGGTCCCCCTATTCTTACTGCGTGTTACAAGGGGCCCCGATTCCTTTTTCTTTTAAATTTGGTTCTTTAATATTATTTCTCTTTTAATTCACCCTATTTAGTTATTCTTGCAACTATTATTATTATTTAATATTTTTATTATTTCTATTAATATTATTAGTATCATTATTATTTAACATTATCTTTATTATTATTAATACTATTTTTATTTTGTCACTATTATTATACATATATTATTATTACTACAATTATATTTATTATTATTGTTATAATTACTATTAATTTTTTTATTATTACTATTATTTTTATTAATTCTATTATTATTACTATTATTTTATTATTAATACTATTTTTATTTTTACTAGTACTATTATTACTATTTTTATTTTTATTAATATTTTTACATTTTTTTTCCATTATTGTTATTATTACTATTTATCATTACTGTTACTATCATTTTTATTATTATTAATATTATCATTCTTTATTATTATCATGTTTACATTATCACTATTCGCTAAGTATGACCATTTTTACGTTTTAACCGATTTTCTATTTTAAATGTTACATTGACTTTATCTTTTTTCTTTCCACTTTTTTACCCAAACTCATAAAAAGGGTTTTTACAAAGGTAATATTTTGTGTTTGGAAGTTCAGGAAATCGTGCCCTAACGCGCTGGGTTTCGATTTTCCGTTCGTCCAAATGACTAAATATCATTTTAAGATTTTGACCATGTTTTCTTAACTTCAAAGATAAGGCAATATTTCATGTTTGGAAATTCGAGGAATCGTGCCCTAACGTCTTTGGGTTGCGGTGTTTTCGTTTGGCCAAATAACGGAATACCCTTTTAAAATTGCAATACATGAATTTTGGAAATCATGAAATGATCTTGGTGTCAAGGGTTTGAAACATCGTATCTTAACGTCTTTGGATGTGATATTTCATTCTTTCGAACAAGAGAATTTCGATATCCAATTCGAATTATCCAAACATTTTCTAAAGGATTCGTATTTTAAAATCTCTTCCAATTTTCGATATTAGGACATTAATCAATCAATAAGGTACCAATTTTGGGCGTTGCGAGGGTGCTAATCCTTCCTTGTGCGTAACCGACTCCCGGACCTGTTTTCTTAAGATTCGTAGACCAAAATGTTTTATAAGATGACCCAATCACACTTCCAAAAAAAATGGGTGGCGACTCCATGTTTTTAAAGTCGATCCTTGTTTTTTTTTAAATAAAAATAAAAAAAATGGTTTCGACAACACTTATTTATGTTTTGAGTACGTAATTTCCACACGCATACGCATGTGATAAAATTTCTAATTATTATTTAGTTTCGAATCATACGCTTCTTTATTTATTATATGTTATTTTAAAAATACATTTATATTTTAAATACATGGTTTATGCACGTATACGCATGTGATAGAGTTTCTAGTATTATTTATACTTGTTATAAAACCCCTAACCGAGTTAGTATTATCTATACAAGAAAAGTCAAGGGGTTGATAAGGGGCAATTGACCCATAAATACCAAAAAATAAAAAAATTTACGGAAAAGGGCGGAATTGGGAAAAATTACGGAAAGGGTCGAATCCCCAAAAACGCGCCCACGTAAGCGCGTTTTGGGGGGAAGAGACCAAAAACGCTGGCTGGGCGTTTTTGTCCACGTCATCCAAAAACGCTCCCACGTGGGCGCGCTTTGGCGGCGTGGAGAAAACGCTTCGGCGGCGGGCGCGTTTTTGGTCCTTACTACCGTGTTGAAGTTTTTGGCCCAATAGTCTCCGGCAAAATAATTTTGAGAGACGTTTACGAACAAACACCGGCCAAAAAGCAGCATGCGTTACGGAAAACGCTTGCGGGTGCGCGCGTTTTGCTACTGATGAGTCTACGGAGAAATAATTTTGAGGGGCGTTTACGAACAAACACCGCCAAAAAGCAAAGATGCGTTACGGAAAACGCTTAGCCGTGGGCGCGTTTTTGCTACGATGAGTCTACGGAGAAATAATTTTGAGGGGCGTTTACGAATAAGCGATGGCCAAAAACGCTTCCAGCAGGGCGCACTGTCAGCATGCGTAATGAAAAACGCTCCCACGTGGACGCGCCTTTGCTACAGTAGCCTCCGGCAAAATTAGGCTATAAATCAGTGAAAATTCATTCTCAGTTGGCAGAAAGGGAAATTGAGGCAAAGGGAAAAAATTGAAAATGAGTGAACGATATTAATCTTTGTTATTTACTACGACGGTGAAGTTCGTGACACCGAAAATGGCGTTGTTTTCTTATCGGAGAACACAGCGCGACTGAGTTTTAATCGGAACATCGATTTGGTTGAACTTCGCAAAAGAATTAGGCGTAAAATATTTGGAACAACGCCAATGAAAGTTCAGTGTATTAAGTATAGGTTTTGCGCTTCGGTTGATCCGGTGAGATATGAGTCGTTCGACATCAAAGGTGCTCGGGGCTTTGAGGCAATGGTGGAGACTCATATTGCCAGTGGATCACCCTATATGGAGGTATATGTAGAATTTTCATCTCTAAGTGATCTTGCTGCGACCTCGACATGTCTTTGCCGTTCGAGGGGAATACACGACCCCAAGCCGACACTCTGTAAGTGGGAGGCCAAACACGAAGTGCCCGTGTGCGGTCGTAGTATGGAAAACATAACCCCCCACGACACTCGGTTGGTGGATGGGACATGCATATCCGTCGATCGACGTCCGATGATAGAAATACGTCTTTGGGGGCGTCGGCAAGTTCTAGTGGTTGGCAATCCACATACGATTGGAATCATGCGAAAGATGTTTAAGGAGGGATGATGAACTCCCGACGACATCCACCGGCGAGGGCCCTCGTTTGTTGCGAGGTTATGGAGGGTGGACGATGAATCCGATGTGGATCCACCTCGAGAGGCGGGGGCCCGGCGGTGCGAGTTGGATTATTTTACGAACCGGAGCCCGTTCCAATTGTACTGAAGACGTTGAGGCGGTTCGGGCGAAGAAGAAGAAGATCCGCTATTCGGGCGTACTCGCCTCCGACCCACATGCATAATGTCGATCTATCTCATGATGATGCATTGGAGTTTCTGAACTAACACACCGGACGCGTGACCGTGCATGCGGATACATCGTTTGATTCCGAGCGAATTAGAAGTTGGTAACGGTTTGCGAACAAGAATAATTTTCTTGTTGCATTGAAACAATCTGACATTAAGAACGGGGTTAACTACACGGTGGTTAAATCGAAGCTCGATAAGTTCGGCGAAGTGTGCGATGTGCAAGATGGCACATGTCAATGGAAAATCATGGCGTCGTTGAAGAAAAAGACAGGTTGTGGGAGATTAAAAAGTACAAAGGTCGACATACATGTCTTGCCGAGTGCAGATATCACTATGTGTTTAGTGATTTGAATAACAGATAATAATATGTCATATTGCATTGTTTAACGTGCCGTTGACAGTGTAACACAAGATCATCCGAGGATGGATTCGGAGATGTTGGTGACATGATAATCCCGATGTTGAAGGCCGATCCAAATACTACGGTGCCGACCTTAATTGGCGTGTATTCAGTAGCCAATTGGGGTACACGCCCTCTTCTGAAAGGCTTGGATAACCAAGCGAAGGCGTTAGAAAAGTTACGGTGGGTGGGACACTTCATATAATGAAGTGTGGCGGTGGTGTCAGTCTTTGGATAGATATGTCCCGAGCGGCATGACGGACCTTGAAAGCGGAACTGCGTGCTTACAACGATCGTGCGCTCCGTGGATGCGCGATGTTCAAGCGTCTGTTTACGGACATTTAAGCAATGCCGAGATGCCTTTAAATCTGTAAGCCATTGGTACAAATTGACGGTACCTTTATGTATGGTAGATATACCCATCGGCTATTGCTAGCTGTGGCACAAGACGGATGTGGGAGAATCCTTCCGATTGCATTCGCAATAACACCGGGAGAGTCAGCTGATGATTGGGACTTCTTCCTAAGTAGGTTAAGGAGGCATGTTTGCCCCGAACCTGACATATGCGTTATATCGGATCGGGGCCTGGAATACTTGCGGCAATAGAACGCCGAGGAAGCGTATGGCATCGCACACACCATCGATATTGCCTGAGGCATGTCGCATCCAACTACTACGGGCAACATCGATCTAAAAGACAGAGACAACAAGTGATCGATATGGGTATGAAATATCTATTAATACAATTTCTTTTGAAAAATTCAATTTATTTGCAATTGAAGAGTGGTATGTAATATTAGCTATCAACGTATATTGGCAGGGTATGAGATCAATAAAGACCGTTTCGGGAGATCTTTGGCGATTTGCGCTCGAGATAACGCCAAGGCGCAAGATACCTGTGCAACATTCCTTTGGAACAGTGGACACAAGCATATGACGGCGGCCTACGATATGGGCATATGACCACAAACCTTGCCGAATGCATAAACTCTGTTCTGAAAGGAACCCGTCATCTGCCCATTACATCAGTCGTGCGAGAGACATATTTTCGGTTAGCGGCACTATTTCCGAAGAGAGCGCGATTTATAGAGGCGAGATGGAAGGAGGCCATGTATGGAGCCCGAAGGTCTTGCAAGAAATCAACCGTGGGAAGGCACGGGCGAACACCATGCACACAGTGTGTCACGATCGCGACAACCTATGGTTTCGTGTCACGGAGTTTGACAGACCGAACCAAGGTATTGTTGGCGGCCATTATCGTGTACACTTGACAAATAGGACTGCGATCGTGGAAATTTGATGCGCCGTTACCCATGCGCCCATGTACTTGCGGCTTGTCGAATCTCCGTCTTGATCCAATGAGATATGTCGACCGAAGTGTATAAATTACAAAACATGTACAACGTGTGGAGACACGTATTCCCACCATCCCGGATGAGCGTAAGTGGCCCTTGGTATCGCTTGCACCGTATAAGCTATTACCGGATAGACAATTGAGGCGCAAACCAAAAGGTCGACCTCGCTCGTCTAGAATACGCAACAATATGGATATCCGAGAAACAAGCAACCAAAGTCGGTTGTGCGGATGGTGTAGGAACCCGGGCATACATCTCGCTTCGTGTCCAAGTCGGAATAGTTGACCGTGTTCTTAGGTGTTTTGTCTCATGGAAGCTATGTAATATCTATTTTTGGAGGAAAACGGTTAACTTTTGTACAATAACTTTTATTTTATTAAATATATTAAAAATTAATTACAAAAAAATCAATTCTATTTTGTCAAATTTTATTAAAATAAGTAAAACAAATTAAAAAATTAAATTACAAGGCAACAATTTGAACTCAAATTTTATTAAAATAAGTAAAACAAATATAAAAATTAAATGACAAGGCAACAAGTTAAACTCAAATTTTATTAAATATATTAAACATTAATTACAAAAAAATCAATTCTATTTTGTCAAATTTTATTAAAATAAGTAAAACAAATTAAAAAATTAAATTACAAGGCAACAATTTGAACTCAAATTTTATTAAAATAAGTAAAACAAATATAAAAATTAAATGACAAGGCAACAAGTTAAACTCAAATTTTATTAAATATATTAAACATTAATTACAAAAAAATCAATTCTATTTTGTCAAATTTTATTAAAATAAGTAAAACAAATTAAAAAAATTAAATTACAAGGCAACAATTTGAACTCAAATTTTATTAAAATAAGTAAAACAAATATAAAAATTAAATGACAAGGCAACAAGTTAAACTCAAATTTTATTAAATATATTAAACATTAATTACAAAAAAAAATCAATTCTATTTTGTCAAATTTTATTAAAATAAGTAAAACAAATTAAAAAAATTAAATTACAAGGCAACAATTTGAACTCAAATTTTATTAAAATAAGTAAAACAAATATAAAAATTAAATGACAAGGCAACAAGTTAAACTCAAATTTTATTAAATATATTAAACATTAATTACAAAAAAAAAAACAATTCTATTTTGTCAAATTTTATTAAAATAAGTAAAACAAATTTAAAAATTTAAATTACAAGGCAACAATTTGAACTCAAATTTTATTAAAATAAGTAAAACAAATATAAAAATTAAATGACAAGGCAACAAGTTAAACTCAAATTTTACTAAATATATTAAACATTAATTACAAAAAAAAAACTTAATTAAAAAATTCTAGTGATGATGCCGGTGGGAACCAGTGCCACACGAGGGCGGTCGACGGTTACGCGCTGGATTCCTCCTTCTTCTGGCTTCCGGCGGGGGTTGTGGAACCTCGGGCGGGGAATCAGATTCCTCCGGCAGATGGAGTGCAGTTACGGATGTTGCGATGGTGACCCACTCGATAAAATATTGACGCGGAGGTGTTTGCATAAACCACGGCGGGGGTGATCGCATCCCGAGCAGCGAACTGGCGAGAAAGAAGTGCTTCCCGATGCGCCTCCTCGAACCCACATGCGGCGTCGGCCTCACCATCGGATGGCGTGAGTAAGTAGTCGATATGAACTGCTCGAACCCGCCATGCACTCCAACTGGGCTAGGAATAGGAAATCAAACATATATGGGTTAGGAGGATACATATAAGGGGAAGAAGTGCGCACACGGCATGAAACGGTAGATCTTTGTGATGGGCCCGGTGTTGTCGGTTGAACTGATGGGCCCGGTGACTGTGTAGGCGCTGTTGCTGGGCCCGGTGACTGTGTCGGCGGTGATGATTGCCCCGCCTCATCACCCCTTCTCCTTGGGTGTAAAGGGCCTCGACGTTCCCTTCGCTCTCGAAGTTGTCGTCGCCTCTCTTCTTCCGACAATAGATATGGCTTGCCATGGATCCTAAACCATGGCATGTACTCCGGCACGCATGCTAACTCCGGAACGACTATCGGTTCTCGGTCAGGTATATAGTCATATCGGTTCTCCCACGTCTCGATATGTTCGACCAAAATCTTGCCCAATTCGTATGTGTTTTTGCCGTAAGTCTACTTTGTGCTCATCATCGAGCACCTCCGGTGGTCTGAGAATCCGTTGCGAAATCAAATTGCCGCATAACCCGATCTGCTGGTGCATCTCCACGGTCGAGTAGGTGATCAATGGGACCTTTACGTGCCAACCGTTCGGATTTTGGAGGAACTCCTCGGAATTCTTGCTGCAATTTACGGGTCGTAAATGCGGTGTCCATTCAAACTATATTCACATTACGAAAATTTTAGACATATACCTCATATTAGACACTACATACGAAATACTAAATTATAATAACAAATTTGAAACTTACTTCGATTCCGACCTTTGGTCCAACAGAGCCGTATATCCTCAAGCGATTTCGGTATTCCAACATGATTCGCCGGATGGTTCCACCTAATTAAATAAACTTTTAGCATACAATTATACTATAAATATACGACATATATAATTGTAAAATATAATATTAAATTTACCTCGTTATCGGTGGGAATGAATATGGTCTGGTCGAGTCGAGGGCGTAAAAATGGAAATCGAAACCATGCCCATGATCTGCGAGTAGTGATAGGCAACCTCCGATTTTTTGTTTACTCGGCGTTGTCGCCTCGCACATCTCTCGGTATAACCTCGATAGCACAGCGGACCCCAACTCAATTCACCGGTTGCTCTGAAGTCAACAAGTTTGAGAGCCATCTCGGTGGACGAGGTTTCTAGAGAGGTCGGCATCGAGATAGCCTCCAATTATTTGAAGAATGTATGCTCGAGCATACCGTATTCTTTCTACTTCAGATCGAATCCTCGTTCGGCTGCGGGAATGTGTCTCGTAACCACGCCATATCGATCCGAGCTCCTCGAATTCTATCCCGGAATGGCACCCGGAAGCTCGTAGCATACGGCCATCCAATCGAGAGATGTTACGGACCCGGTGACTACCGCCCGAATCCACCGGTAATCCCAAGCTAGAATGCTTGCACATCTTCTAAGGTGATGGTACACTCTCCGCATGGCAAATGGAAAGTGTCGTCTCCGGTCTCCACCTCTCAATCAACGCTACTGATCAAAGCGGCTCCAACTTGAACCCTCGGCCTATCGTGGCCACATGCCAAAACCCGCTTCACGCGAGTAATTCTCGATCAACGGCGATGGGGATCATGCATGTTGCGAATATAACATTCCAACACTCGATCTACAGATTGTTTAAAAATCATAAAATTCAAAATTAATTAAAATTACATAATTGCATAAAAATTAAATAATATTTCAAAATTAAAATTAAAACTTACCATTTTTATTTGCTCGACGGCAATGTGCTTCTCGCCTAGGCGAAGTAATTCCCCAGCCATTGTAATCGGCTTTAAAATTTTCCGATAAAAATATCTTAAAAAAAATTAAGGGCTTTTTCGTAAATAGTAGAGGACTATTTTGAAATTTGAGCGTTAATTTCAAGGACCTTGAGAGAAAATTAAGAGAAAATTGAGAGAAAATTGAGAGAAAATTGAGAGAATATTGAGAAAGGATTGAAATGTGAAGAATAAAGGGTGGGGGTTTTATAGTTTTTTTTTTTCTGACCGTTGGGGGAGCCAACGGTCAAAAAAATTTGACCGTTGGGACCAAAAAGCGCCTGCTTGCCGGCGTTTTTGTCCACGTCGGCAAAAGCGCGTCCACGTGGGAGCGTTTTTGGATGGCGTGGACAAAAACGCTTCCAGAGGCGCGCTTGTCCCCCTTCCCAAAGCAGCGCTTACGTGGCGCGTTTTTGGGGATTCGACCCTTTCCGTAATTTTCCCAATTCGGCCCTTTTCCGTAAATTTTTTATTTTTGGTATTTATGGGTCAATTGCCCGTTGATAAGTGTCCTATAAATTATAGTAAAATTATAATTATTTAGTACATTGGCGGTGGAAAGTTTGAACTCCACAAGTGGGTTGCAATTTTATCATGTGTCCTTAAGTTATATTTAAAAAAAGTATAAAATAAATAAATAAGACATATGACAAAATCTCAAATCTACTTATGGAATAAAAAAATTCAGTATTAAATAATTACCCATAATAAAATATTTAAAAAATAAATACTTAAGAAAAAGAGATAAATGATAATTTTTTAAATGTTATTGTGGAATAAAGAAAAAACATAATCAAACCAAATACTAGAATTCAATCTTTAACCTTGTTCTAATGGATTTAATTTTTCACTTCTGAATTTCAAATTTTATTAGAGTAGGTGAGAGCATATTTTAAAGAAACAAGCAAGTATCAACAAGTCCAGGAAGTAGATCTTTTCATGAGGGGATTCATCTGTTTGTCTTCCTCCAGTGAAATCATACCCAGATGAGATGGGTCTTCCAGCATCATTTTGGCTACAAATACCCTGAAATTGACCATGTCTGAAACTTACGAGCTTGCTTCCCGATATATCTCCCCGTCTTTCCATCATAGTACTCAGGCCAGTGGTCTTTCGACAACCGGTTTTCAGCAAGTTCTATGGCACGTCTCGCAATTTGTGGGCGCCCCGTCTTTATACAAGCGGCTGTGAGCAGCCATAGAAGCACTGCAAATACAAAGCTTCTGACCAAATCATAATGCAATTCAAAATATACCATTATTGTTTGTAACAAGAAACTTCATTACCAGGCCAGGATCCTCCATTGTGATAACTCCATCTGGTATTCTTGGGGTCACATCCCGTTACGATTCTCCATTCATGGCTTTCAAGAGCTGGATAACATATCTTCAATGGCATTTCTCCCACCAACTCATCCCAACGCGACTCGATAAGATCCATTATGGCTGAAGCTTGCTCTGGAGTTGCCAAAGATGACAAAATCGCCACACAATTGCCTAAACAGAACCAACGGAAATCCATTCTTGCAGGGCTGACATTTCCAATGAAGTAGCCACCTCGAGTTGGCATAAAATCAAACACCCAGTCTGGAAGTGAATCAGGCATCACATTGAACTTGTTCACCGCTGTATGAGAGTATTCCTCTGTTTTATAGCGGTATATGTCATTTAGCTGCTTCAAATCCAGCCAAAAGTAATTCCTCATGTGAAAGCTTAAAGCATGGAGGCGTTTAACTATACGTTCTATGAATTCTTTCCCCTCTTGGTCTTGTTTTAATAAAAGCAATGCACATCTTAGGGCCATGAAGAACAGCGCTTGGATCTCGATTGGATAGCCATATACACCCTGGATTTGCACTGAAATTAGATATAAATTCGGTCTTGAAACCCATATAAATTAGATATAAAGTGAGGGTAAGAAAAAGAAACCAACCATTCTGCGGTCAATCATGCAGCATCCATCGGCACAGAGAAGAGTTGGGAAAGTATCAAAGGCTTCTGAAAGACACAAAGTGAGTATAAGTCGCATACCCCTTTGGCACTCCGGCATTTCGGCCAATGATGAGTCTCCCGTATGCCTTGTATATGCACGAAGCAATATAATCCACCAAAACCCAGAATCAACAGGCGCTACTCTCCCTATCGCACTCTCACCAAAGTCTGCTATTAAGATCTCCCTGTTCCTCACGGGGTTGTGGATCACTTTGAAACTTGCTGGCATTACTCCTTCTCTAGCTTGAACTGGTCTATCATTTTCTCCCATGACTGTAAATGAAGAGTTTTCAGAAGAAAATTCTTCACTACCTCTTCCTCCCCATTCATCAAAAAAGCCAAAGCACTTGGAACAAAATCTCTAACAAAAACCTGCAAAACAGAGTTTCATTTAGTTATGAACAAAATTCAGCTTAATTCCCTACAACAAAGTTTTTAATAAAATAAAAACCTGATCATAATTGAGTTCTTCAACAGAATGGTCCATTGCAGCAACAGTTCCAACAGGTTGTCTACGATAGTAAACAATGGAGCGCTTCATATTCTCCCATGCCTCACCTACCATGGCGTGTGCCTCAAAGCTTGTATATGATCTAGGGAGTTAAACCTGACCTTCTACCAGGTGGAGACAGGCATTCAAAGTGGTTACTCAAAAAGTTCATTGGAAGGCCTTTCTTCAAAGGATACATTTATCGCTCTGGGTCTTTCCATAATCCTCAGGAGGATATCGGAATCTTCAGCCTCGAATATGGTTCCGGCTGACTCCAACGTTTTGACGTTTCCATTTGGAGAGCCATTGATGCGTAGTGGACACATTGTTAATGAATTAGGATCAATGTGAAGGATGAAAATGAAACAAAAAACAGCCCAATGCGAAGGATCATTTAGAGTGAAGAACATATAAGCGAAGCTTAAACCTCGGAAGTGCAGGAAGTCGAAAGCACCTGCTATTGCCAGGTGACCTGCTGAACTAGTGTACCTCTGCTATGGAACAACCACAAATATCTTGGAAGCTCAGATGGAAGCTTGGGATATTCCCCTAAGAATCTTTCTTTTTCTATTTAAAATTCTCGTATCTAAATTAAAGAAATCAAAGTTGATAAAACTGTTTTGCATGTGGAAAAATCGAGATAAAAAGAAACACTGGACTTTGTTATAAACGAAAGCATAACCTTGGCAGCATTCATCTGTTTGGAAGGTATATTAATGGAGTCGTAGATACAGAGAATAGACCCTGACTGACACGTGGCCTCTGTTTCAAGCTATCAACTGTTGAGTTGACATATATTTTTAGGTTAGTTCATAATTATTTTCTAGTAAATGTGAAAACATTAAACAAAATTTATGTAATAATTTAAAGATTCAATATAATTCGATGGTGCTGTCCTTGTTAAATGTTGGCATGTGAGATTTATTTATAAAATTCCCTACATTTTATTATAAACATGTACATGCAATTTTATATCTATATAATACATATTTTCAGCTTTTATTAGTTCCATTGTCATTTAATCTCAATATTTTTTAGTTTAAAAATTTAATTCATATATTTTAATTTTGAGACATTGAATTTCTGTATTTTTTTATTTAAAAATATTTGTCCCTCCATCTAATTTGACTGTCAATTTTAAAGTGTTGAAGGTAAAAAAAAATTTAGCGTTTAACATTAACATTTTTTTGCCAATTTGATCCTTACCTTTAAAAATACATAAAAAATTAAAAATTGCTTTATTCATATTTTTAAATAAAAAACATAAAAAATTATAAAAACAAATAAAAACACTTCAAATTAAAAAATTAAAAAATTAATATTATTTTAAAAATACAAAAAAATTCAAATTTCAATATTATCTAAACTGGATTGGACCAACTAGTTGGATGGAAAACTGGCTGGGGTCACTACAACAAAACATGATTACTGCGACACTTTTGGGGCGATACTTTTTTAAGTGTTGGGATAGACTTGTCGACATAGACTTGTCGACATACGCTTTGGCCAACTCTTTGTATAAGAGTTGGGATATGCATGCCTAAGGCAACGCTTAAATAAGAGTCGGCTTTGTCCAACACTATGCCGACACTTTTGGGCCGAAACTTTCCTAAGTGTTGGGATAGACTTGCCGATATACACTTTGGCCAACTCTTTATATAAGAGTTGGGATATGCATGCCTAAGGCAACGCTTAAATAAGAGTCAGCTTTGTCCAACACTATGCCGGCACTTTTGGGCCGACACTTTCTTAAGTGTTGGGATAGACTTGTTGATATACACTTTGGCCAGCCCTTTGTATAAGAGTTGGGATATGTATGCCTAAGACAACGCTTAGATAAGAGTCGGCTTTGTTCAACACTATGCCGACACTTTTCTAAGTGTTTGGGTAGATTTGTTGGCATACGTTTTGGCCAACTCTTTGTATAAGAGTTGATATATGCATGCCTAAGGCAACACTTAAATAAGAGTCGGCTTTGTCCAACACTATGCCGACACTTTTGGGCCAACACTTTCCTAAGTGTTGGGACAGGACTTGCCGACATATGCTTTGGCCAACTCTTTGTATAAGGGTCGGGATATGCATGCCTAAGGCAACGCTTAAATAAGAGTCGGTTTTGTCCAACACTATCTTTGACTTGTGTTATACCTTTCCCAACTATATAAAAGTGTTGCCATATGAAAAGAAAAACTCTTATGTCCTAACTCCCGATATACCACCAATCACTAATTTTATAATTGTATATATCACTTTTTTAATAAATTAATTTTATATTAAATAAAAAATTGTGGTATTAATATTTTAAACTAATATCTTAGTGTTTAAGGTTTTAGGGGTTAGGGTATTAGAGTTTAAGGTTAGGAATTTTGATAAAAATGACAAAAAATAAGTTATTTTAGGGTTTAGGTAAGCAATAAGATTCTTTTTTTAATTACTTTTGTACCGTGTAATATATATATAGGGTTTAGGGTTAAGGATTTAGGGTGTAGGGTGTAAGGGTTTAGGGTTTAATGTTTATGATTTATGGTGTAAGATTTAGGGTTTAAGGTCTAGGGCTTAGTCTTTAGGGTGTAAGGTTTAGGGATAAAATTTGAGAAGTTAAATTTTATCAAAATCAATTTGGATAAATTCTATCAATTTGCAAAAAATTAAACTCGTGGATACAAACTCTTAGTAAGGAAGTTTGGTTTCATTTTTAAAATTATTTCCGTTACACAATTATAAAATTTTACAAATTAAATATATTATTTAAAATAAAACAAACTTAATTTAAAGGAATTTAAGAAATAATTAAACTATAAAAATTTATTACTATCAAAGGCATTAGGGTTTAGGGTTTAAGGTTTAAGATTTTAAAGGTTAGGGTTTAAACAAAACAATCATTTTGTTTATACCAAAACTACGTCGTTTTGCTTTCCTCCATTTTATCCCAATTACTATACCCGATAGTTGTTATTTTTCCCCCCAACAAAATTTCCCCAATCCCCTATATTTTCCTCTAATCCCTAAAATTTCCCAAATCAAAATCCCAACCCATCTGCTTTGAAGACGCCGACGACCGACCACTGCACATCGCGTCGACTAACCCCTCTGTTTGCGTCACCACCAAGCCAGTCACTCTCCACCATGCAAAGCAATCGGTAAATTTATAAGATCAATATATATATTTTTGGCACAAAACAGAGTGTAGCTTTGCTAACTAATGTATTGTCTTGCATTTTGCATTTTGTTTCTCCATTGAGGTAGTTGTTCTCGATTACAAGCTATGCTAGTTTTATTAATACTTCTATCAAACTTAGTTCACTTAGATTTTTCAAATTTGAAGATAAGGCTAGTTTTAAACCTTCTACCAAACTTAGTTCACTTTGTTTTTTCTTTTTCAAGTTTGAAGACGAGGATTCTTTCCTTGGTAATTCTCTAGGTTTTGAAATCCAGGACCTACTTATTACAACTTACATTTCAAAGATTTGGGCTTGGAAACTATGATTCTTTTGGCTAGTCAGAAGAGCCCAAATTTGCGGGCCCGATTAACAAAACCAAATATAAAACCAAAATTAATAAAGTCCATTTTTTAAACAGTCCAATACAAAAAAAATATGCACAAAAGGAAATTGAGGCCCTATAAAGCCCATTACGAAATTAAATCCTAAACTTGCCCAAAACCCATTGACCCAATAACAGAAATTGGCCCAAATGGCCCGAAACGTTTTGAGCCAGCAGAAACCCTAGGGTTTCCACCAACGCCACACACAGCCCCAACAGCAAGCCACCCCGCGCCACGTCGCCACCGTACGGCCTCAGTACGCCACCCGCGTGCCTCCACGTCGCCTGGTACCTGCGAAAATAGCCAAAGATACAGCGCAGCAAGAAAAAAACAATTGTATTGGGATTTTTATTTTTTTCAAATTCGGTTATAAAAATCGAAGCAAAACAATTGTAAGCTTCACGTTTTTACAAAAATAGAATCAAATACAAGAACAAAAAACTTTGAAACGAAAAAAGAGCATACATTCAAGCCAATACAGAGGTTGCTTTCAATTTCGGATTCCATTTTCTTTTCCGTTTGCTTTTTAATTTTCTTTTTACTATTGCATGTAAAAATAAAAAAGAGAAAACGAAACCTTACCTTACGAATACGCCAGGGGTTTCCTCTTGCTTCGTTGAAATCGTGGCTGAGAGGGGATCTTAAGGCTGAAAAAAAACATTCACCAAGGCTCGAGTTCATGGGCGGATCGACGTTTGAGGGGATAGAGCTGGTTCAGCCGAATGGGGAATAAAAGAATGGGGTTAGGGATTTGATTTATTTTTGTAAAAGAATGGACAGATTGCCATTCAGTTTTTTTTTTAGGATTTAATAACGAGTAAAAACGGTGCCGTTTAGGCATACGAACCGCGCGCGTGACCCGACCCGGGGAGGATCCGCGCGTTTTCCATTAATGGGGGAATTTGTGCATTTGGTCCTCCCTCCTTTCCTGATCTTTCAAATTAGTTTATTTTCGATTTTTTAATTTTGCCCCAGAATTTTGTTGCAGTTGCATTTTGGTCCATTCGAACGACGTCGTTTTTGGCCAGGATCCGCGCGTTGACCCGACCAGGGGCAGGATCCGCGCTTTTTTCCTTTGATGGGCTAATTCCCCTTTTGGTCCTTCCGCATTCTTTAGTTTTTTTTAATAAAGTTTTATTTTATTTTAATTTGGCCCTTAATGTTTGTTCTGCTTTTTATTTTGGTCCCCGTTTAAACGCTGCGTTTTCGAGGCTTGGAACATTTGCTTGTTTAGCCCCTAATTGTTTATGCGCCATTTAATTTGATCCTTAATTTTGTATAAATCATTCCATTTACTTATAAAGTAGCCTGTCAGTTTTATTATTATTTCAATTGAGTATTTTCTTAGTCTTTGTTTATAATCTTTGCAAATTTTTTTATGGTATTTAAATTTATTTATTATTTATTATAGAAATTGTTTTGATAAATTATTTTATTTATTTTATGATGTTTTAATTGGTTTTATACTTCCATTTGTACATATTTTAATTTATTATATAAATACTTAATTTCAAGATCTTCTTCTATATGTTACTCCATTTTAAAAAATTGTATTATATTTAATTCGAATACTTTTATACACTATTAAATTATGCTTACATGTATATATTTGTATTAAAATTATCTTATTATATACATATACTATTGATTTCATATTATTTTATGCATGTATTTTTTTAATCTATCTATGTATATATTATATTTCAAATCTATATACACATATATATAATTGTTCTTTTAAGGATTTTATTTTTAATTATGTTCTATTCATTTCAAGCATTCTTCTACTATTTTTATATACACATTATCTCATTAAGTTTTTTGCATTTCAAATAAAAATATTTGGTTTTGATTATTTTATATATATCCTATATTTCTAATTTCTTTTTTTTAAGTAATAGCTACTTCATAAACTAATTTGTAAATTATTATATGAATTATAGTTTATTTTTCAAATTGTTTCATAAATTGTTGGTTTCAACTCCTTTTTCTTTATTTATTTTAAATTCATTTGTTGTCATTTAAAATTGGTTTTCACACTAATATGCCTTGTAAATTACGTGAGATTACTATATCTTTTAGCTTATTGATCCGTGATTGTTAAAGTGGAGTCTGTTGAAATAGTGTATGTCATAATAGCTATTTTGTGTTTGTATATGTAAATTGTTTGTATCATCACCATTCATTAGTAAAACGTTGAATTCATATATTATTTTATGTTTAATGTTATGCATATGTTTCTTGGTATTGTTTTGTGATTCAAATTCCAATATATTTAAACTGTTAATAGATGCTTCGCCTTATCCCGAATCGTTTAATGCATTTTGAGATTCGGTTTTATAATTGCTTAGTAAAAATTTTCAAAATAAGGCAATTTTCGTGTTTGGAAATTCGAGAAATCGTGCCCTATCGTGCTGGGTTTCGGTTTTCCGTTTGACCAAATAACCAAATATCCTTTTAAAATTTTGTCCATGTTTTCCAAAAAAACAAGGCAATGTTTCGTGTTCGAAAATCCGAGAAATCGTACCCTATCGTGTTGGGCTTCAGTTTTTCGTTTGTCCAAATAATTGAATATCCTTATAAAAATCTCAATGCATGAACTTTGGAAATCATGAGAGGATCTCGGCATCAAGGGTTTGAAACGTCATATCCTATCGTGCTGGATGTGATATTTTATTCCTTCGGAACAAGAGAATCTCAATATCCGATTCGACTTATTTAATTTTTTTTTTAAAACGGAATTTCAAAATCGTTTCAAACTTTTCGACATTAGGACATCAATTAATCAATTTGGTACCAATTTTGGGCATTGCGAGGGTGCTAATCCTTCCTCGTACGTAACCGACTCCCAAACCCGTTTTCTTCTTGAAATTCGTAGACCAAAATTGATTTCTTTTAAAAATAAAACAAAATGTTTTATAGGTAACCTGATCACACCTAAACAAAAAGGATTGGTGGCAACTCCATACTTCATTTTAAAGTCGATCCCCGTTTTTTCAAACTCAAAAAAAATGGTTTCGACAGCTTGGCGACTCCACTGGGGACTTGGTTGAGAGTCAGGCCATAGATTGATTAAGTTTTGTCCTTTTGATTGAAAACTTGGAAAATTGTTTTGAAAAATCATGTTTCTTTTAATGCATTTATTGATGTTATGATTAAAATCTCGTAGAATACTCTTGCATTGCATTGCATGACCGTTGTGGTTACACCTGTAAGTGGGAGTGAGAAACTATGCCTTCGTGAGGTTTTCACCTCCGCATGGGCTAGTGGACTGCTTCCGGAATACATCTATACCTATGTGCTTCGTGAGATTTCCATCTCCGCATGGCCATAGGGAAATGTATTCCCCTGAACCGAATCCATATGAGCCTATAATGGGTGAGGATTGAGGAATCTGATGGTTCAGGTACCCCCTCTTTAGAACCAAACCACATATAGAGAGACCTAGGAGCCTACCCTAGATGGAGCCACGCCAAACCCTAGTGGTCACCCGGACAGGTGTTCTATTTTGTTTATTTCTCTTGCACTAACGTGTTTTCTTTTGTTTTGTTTGCATTGCATTGCATCATCATAAAAAGGAGGTGTTGATTAATATTCGATTGCTAAGTAGAAGAGTTTGTCATAAGGAAATAGATTGCTTGATAAAGTGTGTAACGACCTGAATTTGGGCCTAGTAGAATTGGGCCCATTGGGCCTTGGGGAGTAGGAGTGTTTAAAATTTTTTAGAACAAGAGAACGGCATTATTTCAAGTTGGACTTATTAGGAAGGTGATTTTGGAAAGTTACGGGGTTCTAGGAAGTTCCGGGTTCAAATTGGGCCTTAGCAAAATTTTTATGGTTAAGCACTTTAAGGAGAGAAGGTAAGTGGCATCAATGCTTAAGGAAATAAGTGTGCATTTTGCTAGCACAAGGAGTCTATTGGTAAAGGTGGAAAGTGGCGTGTGGAGTGTACTAATGGTTTAAGGTTCAAATCCCATCTAGTGCAAATTTTGATTAATTTTTATGCTATTCATCCATAGTGTCGGCCATGGTGGTATTTAAGGCAATGAAGATTTTTTTTTAAATTATGGAAAGGTGGCTAAGGATTATGGTAAGGAGGAAGATAAGGGATAATGAAGGAAAAAGGTAAGGGAAGGGAACATGTTGGCTGATTTTGGGGATGATGTTTTGGAAAGAAAATTTTGGGTCAACCATGACCTTTTGGTGTAGTAGGCACACGGTTTTGTTAGGGAGTGTGAGAGCTGAATCTCTCTTGGCTATTTTGCTAAGCTTTGTTCATTTTGGCATTTTTCTTTACCAACTTCTTTTCCCTTTTTGGCCAAAAATACCTAGTCATTGTTCATCTTGTCCCTTTGTTGTGCCGTAAGCCTTAATCCATCATTGTTCATTTCTCTCAACTTGTGATTGCTGAATTTTCTTTGTGGTTTTTCTTCCTCTTCTTCATTTTCTTTTCTTTCATTGTTTTTCTTTGTTACCAAATTCCATACCCTCCCACTTTCTCTTTTCTTCACCATAGCCAAACATCAACTTCATCTCATAGCCAAAACTTGGTTCTTGTGGTTGCAGAAGCTTCTTTGCCTTCTTGGGTTTTCTGGTTGCAAGGCTGAATCTATTCCTGCTACTTCCATTCTCTTGGTTCTCTTGGTGAGGGCGAATCGGTAGAGTGTTAGGTTACACTCTTGTCATCTTTCTAGCCTTTGGCTTTCGAAAGAGGGTTGGTAAGTAGAATCTCAAGTACTTTATCGGAGGGCCAATCGATCATCTATCCTCGTAATAAGAGACTCGGATTGTTGGTAAGTGATATAGATTATTAATCAATCGCAATACTTGGTTGAAGTTGTAAATTGGGCTTTGGACTAATTGTTGACCGATTGTACCTTTAGGTGTCGCGGAGAGTATCGTGTTACGGATTCCGAATAAGGTGTGTAATCCCGTACCCTTCCGAATACATGTTTGAAATGGTGTGTAATCTCATACCTCTCTGAATTTTTGCATGAAATGTTCTGTGATTCGGTCGAAATATCGAAGAAAAATGGAAACCGGCATCCGTGACCACTCGGGCGTGCGTATGTTCGTAGTGGTAACCATAGTTTGCAATGAAACAGTTTTGGATTGAAGCAGTGACATGATTTTGAAAAATCGCGAAAAATAGGAGAAAGGGAATTTGAAAGTGAATAAGATATAGAATTAAATCTTACGGTGTCTATTTTTAAATGAAAGAAACAGAGTAGGAAGAGAGATTTTATATTCTATGATATTTTAATTTTAGTGAGACTGGTTCTGAATGACTTTGTGGTTCCCTATTCTGTCTTGGAAAAATCATTTAAAATTGTAAAAAGTGAATTATGAGTTATAATTTATATGTATAGATTCCTTAGTGAGCCTATTTTCAAAAGAAACAAGTGGGAGCAACATATGAAAACTGTACAGTGAGATATTTGAATTTCGGGTAAGAGAGGTCAGAACCGTTGGTCAGTGAAACAAGGGAGACTTTAATTAATAAAATGTACTAAATTGCTAAGCCAAAAATTCTAGAAAAAGTTTAGCAAGAAGATATATGAGTCTAGTTTCTAGTAAAATTTACGGATCTAAATTTCGAGTTTCCTAACTCGAGTTATAGTCAATTTAGTCAATATGACGCAGATGGACAGTTTTAATTTTTATGCCCCACATTAGTAGTTAAGTCTGGGTTGCGAAATTACCAAAATACCCTTAGAGGGTAAATTACCGAAATACCCACAGGTTGCGAGATTACTTGAATTACCCTTAGTGGGTAAAACTACCGACTATTTAAAATGCCCTACGGTCGATTTACTAAAATGCTCCTATGGGCGAATTGCTAGAATGCTTTAGTGGACCGATTTACAAAGTTCTATAATTGGCCGATTTACCGTAATAAATCTCTAAATCAATGATTGTTGTTTATATTTGTGGATATTATGCTTTATTATGTATGCTTTATTATGTATGTTGCATTTACATAATTTGCATGGGATGGGAAAAATGTTGAAGAGAAGTGTAGCCCATGGCATTGCCACAAAAATGTTTATTATTATGTTTCATTCGATTACGTGGCTCGCCACAAATTACGATAATGGCTATGTGCCAACCTAAATATGGCTTTGTGCCATCGTGATTATGGCTTTGTGCTAAACATATTTACCCGGGGCTATGTGCCTAACATATGAATTAACGACTTTGTGTCGATCATTTTTTTTACCAAGGCTGTGTGCCGAGTATATTACCGAATATGATATTCTGGTGGCTCTGCCACAATCTGTATAGTGGCTATGCCACACATAATTATGACTCTGGTGGCTCAGCCACAAATATTATTAAATGGCATCTTGCCTGCGAATTAAATGGCATCTTGCCTGCGAATTAAATGGCGAATTGCCTGCGTTTTGGTGTGATGGCCGGGTGGGTTGACTTGATCCCCACAGGTGTGATGGTTGGTACGGGGGTGTGTTGGATGGATGGGTTGGGTTGCATACATTCATACATTTGCTTCATTTTAGGATTGTTATGTAAAAGGGCTTAGGCCCATGATATTGCTATATGGGTTCAGGCCCAGTGGATGACGGTAAGGGATTTCACACTGAGTTCTTGTAACTCACTCCCCCTTTTTCTTAACCCTTGTAGGTAATGCTCAGTGATGTGGATTTGGGCCTTGGATGAATCGATGGAGGCCATACTTCAGTAATGGTGTTATTGAACTTTAAATTTCTATTTCCCCTTATTTTACTACTCTTACTATTTTGGGTTTTTATGTTGTAATAAGGCCTCTGGAATATTTTATTTTGCTTTATGTTTGTCGTACTTACTATTTTGCTTGAATGATTTTAAATGGGTATTTTTCTAAAAACTTAAATAAAGGTTTTCCAAAATAGATTAACAAATGGATTTCATAACAAACTTTTACAAATATTTTAACTCGGAAATTTTTTCTCGAACTATCAACAATATTTTCAAAAGTCACGATTTATAAAGATTTCTAGTTCAAATTATTGATTTATCAAACAACCTTCGAGGTTAGTAGTACTTTATCAAATATTTCAAATCAACTCGTTTTCTCAAAAGGATTTAACATGTTTTTCTCATGTGACATGTCAGATCCGGTCTTAACGCATGGGCCAAGTTTGGGGTGTTACAAAGTGGATTATAATACGGTCATTCAAATAAAGTCCAAATAAACAACGAGAGAAGGCTGATGGTCCACAAAAGAATACAAGACTTTGCCCGAAGATTCAAGCCGACAAAGACTATTCAAGAGCCGTCACGTCTCAACTTTCTTAAAGAAGCTTATGATCATCACGGGGGATAGGTGAGTGAAGAGTCACAGCCTAGATCAAACAACAAGGAGCTAGAAGAGGCATCTATTAAGAAAGTTCACGGGACACGACCATAACATCCGGATACGAAGAAAAAGATTGGTGTCTTCACCCGGACTATGAGGACAAAGCCGCATATGTAATCCGTTTTATGTAAAGGAATTTATTTTCTAGAAAAGTTCTTCTAATGGAATTGAATTCAGAATCAACGCCTCTCTTTCTTTTTTGCATTCATTCCATGCATTTGCATTGCATTTCATGCATTTGCATTACATCGCATCATATGCATTAAAATTTGTAGAAAGGCTCTGATTGATTAAAAATTATTTCAGAGGTTAACCTAGAAGACATGGAACAAAGGTTGGAGAGATTAGAGCAAAGGAAAATACTGATGCAAGAGCAGTTGGCCAAAATTCAACAGGATATGCGAAATCAAATGAATATGATGTGCCAGTTAACCCAATTACTGGTCAGAGGACATGAAAAAAGGAGTGGCCCAGTGGTCAACAGTGTGGATGATGATGAAGACATCGTTTATTCCCCAATAAGTATCTCGACTCAAACAGACACGCATTCGCAGGGGGTACCCGTTATTATTGGACCCCAATGTCGGTGATACTTGGCCTGTTGAACTTCTCGAGGGGTTCAGGTTTTAACTCGGAAGATGATCGAGCCAAATCGATTGTACTGGCAGAAACAAAAGGAAAAGGAGAGTGGACTTTAAAAGCCCCGAAGAAAAAGGAAAATAAAGCAAATAGTACGAGAAGGTATAACAAGGGCCATTCAGAGCCGACATGATAAGCTTGACCAAGGACGGTAACTACCACTACTCATCGTGTCTCCCAAGGCAAGAACCCAATTCAAGACCGAACTCAGAGAAACCCCAGTTCACACATATTCCAATGACGTATAGGGAGTTATACCAGAGCGTATTTGATATGCATGTTGTATCTCCTCACTACCTGAAACCAATGCAACCCCCGTACCCCAAATGGTATGACCCAAATGCCCAGTGTGAGTACCACGCGGGGATCACAGGGCATTCAATAGAAAATTGCCTTGCTTTCAAGAAATTGGTGGAAAAGTTCATCAACATGGGTATTGGGAAATTAGATGACACGCCAAATGCAGAAATATGAACCTGGGAGCGTTTTGGACAATCTGATCATGAAAGAAATTCCTGTAGTATTTAGAGCTTACTTAGAGTAATGTACAAAACGCACTTGTTGCTTTAAGCCTAGAAGCAATAAGATTTCTTTTGTGAAATAGGCTTGTGTCCAGAATTTTTATTTCAATAAAATGCATCTTTTTAAGCAAATGTTTTTTCATTCTTTCCATTTCATATTATACATTCTTTTAGAATATTCTTTCATTCTTTATTCATGACCATACCATACAAATAATCAGCCTTAGAATCATTTATTCTTTGGATATTTTTTCCTTCATACCTAGGTACTCAGATATCAACGACATGAGCGACGTTGTTACTGACTCCCTTTTTAGATGAGATATGGGTTTAAAGGATCAAAGGACTTTGAAGATGATAAAAATTGTAGCCTATCTTTTGATTTGTTAAGGATGGTAGAATAAGATGATAATAGACTCTACCATGCAAAGGGTCAGTGGACGTTGCAAGCTTAGGAAAGAGGCAAAGATCGAAGCCTAACTCACCACAGAAATAAGGCAAGACATTATTGAGCAATTTTTGAGAATTCGAAGATGTTTTCGCACGATCATATCAAGGCATGCCAGACTACTGAAACGTGGGGATGTTGCTAAGGTTGGAACCCATGTTAATGGTTCTACAATGGCCAAGCTAATCAAGAGGTTCGGGCTACTGGTTTACCCAGAAAGGGAAATTGCATCAAATGCCAAATTGAGGAAAACAGGACTTATGTGCCTCCTCCATTTTTTCTATATGTGGGGCATAGATATTATGAGGTCGATCTCGTCAAAAGCATCTAGCCGACACCAATTCATCTTTGTGGTTGTCAATTACTTCACTAGGAGGGTGAAGGCCGCTTCATATGCCAAAGTTGCAAAGTCAACAGTCATCAATTTCAAATCCAAATCCAAATCCAAATCCAAATCCAAATCCAAATCCAAATCCAAATTCGAATTCAAATTCAAATTCAAAAAAAGTGGCAATAAAGAATGTCAGAAAGAAACATAATTGCACAATGTCAAATATTTACGGTTTTTTCAAAGATCAGACACCATATCAGTGCAGCAAAGGCAGCCAAAAAACCATTCAAAAATTTTTGAAAAAGGGACTGAGATTTGTAAATGTTGGTATAGAGAAGTTACCATTTACCCTCTATACTTCTTGAACGTTGGCCAGGACCTTCACCGGGGCATCTTTCCCATTGGTTTATGAAAGGGAAACAATTGTTGGAAGTTAAGTTTCCTTTTCTCCAAGCTTTGATTGAATTAAGAATTGGATAAAGCAGAATGTCTCCAGTAAGCTTGATTGAAAATATTCATCATGGTCGAATTTACCAAAATAGATAATACGGTCTTATGACAAAAAGGTTCGCCCAAGAGAATTTCATGATGGGGACCTAGCATTAAGAAGGATTCTTTTCATACAAAAGGACTTCAGAGGGAAGTAAATGCCAAATTTGGCAAAACCTTATGTGGTGAAGAAAGCTTGTTCTGGAAGATCATTAACTTTGACCAAGATGGATGGCAAGGATATGTTCAAGCCAGGGGGTTCAGGTTTCATCTGAAAAGAGAGGCCAAGGTGAAAACCCGCAAAGGGCGCTTTGAGACCAAAGGGGATTTGAGTTGAAAACCCGAAAAGAGCGGCTCAAATTTTGTTCGAAAGCGGGGCATACAGTAGTCTTGCTATGTTTTAATTAACAATGAGGAAATATATTACGTCTTGGGGCATCGACAAAGTACTCTGGATCCCTTAAACGCATATCGAGCTTAAAATGGTCCTCAAGAAGTTGGAACAGAGAAGCTCAGGCTACGATATCTGGGGCACTTAGTTTTCCATCTTACCCATTTGGAATTTGCTATATTTGATTACCTTATTCTTTTCAAGATACGCCTCCAATAAATTTCCTACTTAATTGCTTTTCCATCCTTGATTAACTTATTTGTTTCGAGCTATGCTTCTATTTAATTTCCTTCTTGTCCATGGTTATGATCTTTTTCAGGCATTTTGCATTGGAATAACGATTAGTGGACTAATAATACCTTCATAAAAGGAGTTTCGCATATTACTCTGGAAGCTTCTGAATAATACAAGAACTTGAAACAGGACTATTGTTTAAAACTCACCAAGTTTAAAGAAGAGTCTAAACAGAGACTATCTCTCCGGATTTTTGTCAAAAATGGTGATTGAACAAAATGACAAGATATTGCGGCAATGATACAATCTTGACGAAAAATGGGCAATGTTAACCCAAGTGCAAAAGGGGAATCATTCTCGAAAAAATGATATTCTGTATCCATGCAAATATCATGCATACACATTTGGTTAGGTTACCTGAGGAGTGATCAGTTGATTAAACAAGTTACAGCCCTCTATCCCTGAGTTGCGGTGGTATGGATGGAAAATGATACAAGTCATGTACCCTTGAATAGCAATGGGATGGATTGAAAAAGAAATAAATCCTACATTTTGGAGTCGCAGTGGGAGGGATTCAGATCTTATACTCTTAAGTCACAATGAGATGAACACTTTGAAGTTACTGATGGGGCAAACTCATTGAGGAAGATATAATCATTTTCTCGGGTTTTCTGTCGAGAATACCAACCGAACAAGATGACAGCACAGTACGTCAGTGATAAAGCCCTGATAAACAATGAGTGATGACACCTGAAATAGGAATCATTCTCATAAAATTTTTGCATTTATATATCATAGCATGTCTAAATAGGAGCATTTGACTCATTTCGATCATGGCATCCTAATTATTAGGCATAAGCATGTACCCATTCTACAGGTTATGTCCTCAAGAGGACAGTGTAGTAAGGTAGATTGAAGATATTAGTCTGGCATCCCTGAGTTTACAGTGGAGCAGATTGAAGATAGCGGATCCGCATTCCCGAAGTTGCAGGAGCGCATCGAAGACATCGAGCTTGTCTCCCGAGAGTTTGCGATGGAGCAGATTGAAGATAGCAGATCTGGCATTCCTGAAGTTGCAGGAGCAGATCGAAGACATCAGATCTTGTCTCCTTGAGTTTGCAGTGGAGCGATTGAAGATAGCGATCCGCATCCTCGAAGTTGCGGAGGAGCGGATCGAAGACATCGATCTTGTCTCCCCGAGTTTGCAAGATGGAGCATATTGAAGATAGCAGATCCGGCATTCCTAAAGTTGCAGGAGCGATTGAAGACATCGATCTTGTCTCCCCGAGTTTGCGATGGAGCGATTGAAGATAGCAGATCCGGCATTCCCGGTTGCGTGGAGCGGATCGAAGACATCATATCTTGTCTCCCCGAGTTTGCAATGGAAGCAGATTGAAGATAGCGATCCGCATTCCCGGTTGCGGGGAGCGGTCGAAGGCGCATCGATCTTGTCTCCCGAGTTTGCGATGGAAGCGATTGAAGATAGCGATCCGCATTCCCGAAGTTGCGGGAGCGGATCGAAGACATCGATCTTGTCTCCCCGAGTTTCTGATGGAGCGATTGAAGATAGCGAGATCCGGCATTCCCGAAGTTGCGGAGCGGATCGAAGACATCGAGATCTTATCTCCCGAGTTTTGCAAAGTGGAGCAGATTGAAGATAGCGATCCGGCATTCCTGAAGTTGCGAGGAGCGATCGAAGACATCGATCTTATCTCCTCGAAGTTGCGATGGAGCAGATTAAGGCTACAAGTCTAATTTCCTTGAGTTGGATCGAAGCGCTAGTTCCCGGGCCACTGAAGATGCAGTGAGATGGAATGAAGTTACTCAAAGAAGAAAAGCACTGAAAGAAGTCCAAGATTCGAAGACCGGGCAAAAATGGTCCTTTTTGAAGTCTTTGCTCTATTCTCGTTACACGACAATGAGCAAAGAGGGGCAACTGTAAGAGCCCAAATTTGCCTGGGCCCGATTAACAAAACCAAATATAAAACCAAAATTAATAAAGTCCATTTTTTAAACAGTCCAATACAAAAAAAAATATGCACAAAAGGAAACGTAGGCCCAATAAAGCCCATTAGAAAATTAAATCCTAAACTTGCCCAAAACCCATTGACCCAATAACAGAAATTGGCCCAAATGGCCCGAAATGTTTTGAGCCAGCAGAAACCCTAGGGTTTCCACCAACACACACACAAATTTCAACAAGAAGCCACCCCACGCGCACGCCGCCACCGTGACGGCCTCCCGTGACGCCACCCGCGATGCCTCCACGTCGCGCTGGTACTGCGAAAATAGCCAAAGATACAATGCAAGAAAGAAGAAAAACAATTGTATTGGGATTTTATTTTTTCAAATTCGATTATAAAACCAAGCAAAACAATTGTAAGCTTCACGTTTTACAAAAATAGAATCAAATACAAGAACAAAAACTTTGAAACAAAAAAGAGCATACATTCAAGCCAATACAGAGGTTGCTTTCGATTTGATTCCATTTTCTTTTCCGTTTGCTTTTTAATTTTCTTTTACTATTACATGTGAAAATAAAAAGAGAAAACGAAACCTTACCTTACTTAATACGCCAGGGGTTTCCTCTTGCTTCGTTGAAATCGTGGCTGAGAGTGGATCTTAAGGCTGAAAAAAAACATTCACCAAGGCTCGAGTTCATGGGCGGATCGGCGTTTGAGGGGATAGAGCTGGTTCAGCTGAATGGGGAATAAAAGAATGGGGTTAGGGATTTGATTTATTTTTGTAAAAGAATGGGTAGATTGCCATTCAGTTTTTTTTAGGGTTTAATAACGAGTAAAAACGGCGCCGTTTAGGCATACGAACCGCACGCGTGACCCGACCCGGGGAGGATCCGCGCGTTTTCCATTAATGGGGGAATTTGTGCATTTGGTCCTCCCTCCTTTCTTGATCTTTCAAATTAGTTTATTTTCAATTTTTTAATTTTGCCCTAGAATTTTGTTGCGGTTGCATTTTGGTCCATTCGAACGACGTCGTTTTTGGCCAGGATCCGCGCGTTGACCCAACCCGGGGCAGGATCCGCGCATTTTTTCCTTTGATGGGCTAATTCCCCTTTTGGTCCTTCCGTATTCTTTAGTTTTTTTAATTAATTTTTATTTTATTTTAACTTGGCCCTTAATGTTTGTTCTGTTTTTATTTTGGTCCCTGTTTAAACGCTGCGTTTTCGAGGCTTGGAACATTTGCTGGTTTAGCCCATAATTGTTTATGCGCCATTTAATTTGGTCCTTAATTTTGTTTAAATCATTCCATTTACTTATAAAGTAGCTCTATCGATTTTATTATTATTTCAATTGAGTATTTTCTTAGTCTTTGTTTATAATCTTTGCAAATTTTTTTATGGTATTTAAATTTATTTATTATTTATTATTTATTATAGAAATTGTTTTGATAAATTATTTTATTGATTTTATGATGTTTTAATTGGTTTTATACTTCCATTTGTACATATTTTAATTTTTATTATATAAATATTTAATTTCAAGATCTTCTTCTATATGTTACTCCATTTTAAAAAAATTGTATTATATTTAATTCGAATACTTTTATACACTATTAAATTATGCTTACATGTATACATTTGTATTAAAATTATCTTATTATATACATATACTATTGATTTCATATTATTTTATGCATGTATTTTTTTTTAATCTATCTATGTATATATTATATTTCAAATCTATATACACATATATATAATTGTTCTTTTAAGGATTTTATTTTTAATTATGTTCTATTCATTTCAAGCATTCTTCTACTATTTTTTATATACACATTATCTGTTAAGTTTTTTTTGCATTTCAAATAAAAATATTTGGTTTTTGATTATTTTATATATATCCTATATTTCTAATTTCTTTTTTCGTAATAGCTACTTCATAAACTAATTTGTAAATTATTATATGAATTATAGTTTATTTTTCAAATTGTTTCATAAATTGTTGGTTTCCAACTCCTTTTTCTTTATTTATTTTAAATTCATTTGTTGTCATTTAAAATTGGTTTTCACACTAATATGCCTTGTAAATTACGTGAGATTACTATATCTTTTAGCTTATTGATCTGTGATTGTTAAAGTGGGTCTGTTGAAATAGTGTATGTCATAATAGCTATTTTGTGTTTGTATATGTAAATTGTTTGTATCATCACCATTCATTAGTAAAACGTTGAATTCATATATTATTTTATGTTTAATGTTATGCATATGTTTCTTGGTATTGTTTTGTGATTCAAATTCCAATATATTTAAATCATAAATAGATGCTTACATTTATCCCGAATCGTTTAATGCATTTTTAGATTCGGTTTATAATAGCTTAGTAAAAATTTTCAAAATAAGGCAATATTTCGTGTTTGGAAATTCGAGAAATCGTGCCCTATCGTGTTGGGTTTCGGTTTTCCGTTTGACCAAATAACCAAATATCCTTTTAAAATTTTGTCCATGTTTTCCAAAAAAACAAGGCAATGTTTCGTGTTTGAAAATCCGAGAAATCGTACCCTATCGTGCTGGGCTTCGGTTTTTTGTTTGTCCAAATAATTGAATATCCTTATAAAAATCTCAATGCATGAACTTTGGAAATCATGAGAGGATCTCGGCATCAAGGGTTTGAAACGTCATATCCTATCGTGCTGGATGTGATATTTTATTCCTTTGGAACAAGAGAATCTCAATATCCAATTCGACTTATTTAGAATTTTTTAAAAAACAGAATTTCAAAATCGTTTCAAACTTTTCCACATTAGGACATCAATTAATCAATTTAGTACCAATTTTGGGCATTGCGAGGGTGCTAATCCTTCCTCGTGACGTAACCGACTCCCAACCCGTTTTCTTCTTGAAATTGTGAGACCAAAATTGATTTCTTTTAAAAATAAAACAAAATGTTTTATAGGTGACCCGATCACACCTAAACAAAAAGGATTGGTGGCGACTCCATACTTCATTTTAAAGTCGATCCCCGTTTTTTCAAACTCAAAAAAAATGGTTTCGACACTAGCAATTTTAGGTTTTCTTACCATGAATTGCATGTGTTAATTATGACTCCTATTTCAGTCAAATTTGAGAAGTAATCTTCTAGTTAAAAGCTGTTTATTTGTTTCAATCAAATACTAATTAGTTAGATTATTTTATTATTATTTGACCTATGAATTTAGCCTATAAATAGGCTCTTTTACAACCTTAGAAAATACACCCATTAGATATTAGAACTCATAACACATTTAGAGAATTTTGTGTTCACGTTTTGAGGGTTCTTTGTTTTCGGGTTTTCGTGGTTTAGTTTTATCTCCATCTTTTTACTCTTCATTCTGTTGCCATTATAATAAAATTATCTTTGCCCGTGGTTTTTTATCCTCTTTGGAGGAGTTTTTCCACGTTAAATTTGTGTGTCCAATTTCTCAATTTATTCCGCTACTTTTACTTTTTCGTTACTTAATTGGGTCGATTCTAACAAGTGGTATCAGAGCTAGTTCAATTTTCATAGATCACCCATTCGGATATGGCAAAGAACAAGGTTTGAAATTGAGAAGTTCGATGGTGAGACAAATTTCAATCAGGCAAGTTCGGATGATGGCAATTCTAGTTCAATCCGGTTTGAAAAAGGTTGTTACCGGAAAAAGCCCGAGAATCTAAATCAAACAGAATGGGAAGAGCTTGATGAAAAGGCTTTGTCCGCAATCCAGATTGTGCCTCGCGAATGCGGTATTGCAGAGGTATTGATGGAGAAGACCTCATCTCGCCTTATGGAAAAGGTTAGAAACTCTTTATGCGACTAAGTCTCTCGGCTAACCGCTTAGTGTTGAAACAACGCCTATTTACGCTTTCGCATGAACGAAGGTGAGCTTCTTAGAGATCACATCAGTCAATTCATTACTCTTTTAAATGATTTAAATAATGTTGAGGTTCATATTGACGATGAAGATCGGGCTATGCTATTATTGTGCTCTTTACCCCCTTCAGATAAGTCTTTCGGGGAGACCACGATTTATGGCGAGACAAACTCGTTCAAGATGTGAAGGGTCATTTGTTGAGTAGAGACAAACTCGACAATGAGCTTCATTTGGATAGCAAGTCGATAGGCAAGCTTCCGCTTTGATAGCATCAAAGAAACGAGACAAAAGGTGTTGCTATTGTAAAAGTTAGGTCACGCCAAAACAGATTGTTATAAATCATGCGAAAGAAAAGAGTCACTGAGAGTAACGAGGAAGATGTAGCTGGTGCTAATTTGGCCGATGAAAGCGGTGATGATTTCTTATTAGTGTCAACGAGCGATAACTCCAAGCTCACGTCCGAGTGGGTCCTAGATTCGGGATGTTCTTTCCACATGTGTCCCAATAGAGAATGGTTCTCCACATACAGTTCGGTTGAAGGTGGAGTTGTGTGCATGGGAAACGATTCATCTAGTAAGGTAATTGGTATTAGTATCATTAAAGTTAGGATACACGATGGGACGATTAGGACACTCTCAGATGTCAGGTATGTACCTGATTTACGAAAGAATCTCATCTCCTTGAGTATTTTAGACTTGAAAGGATGCAGAATCAACATCGAGTCGAGCGGCATTAAAGTATCTCGTGGAGCTCTCGTTTTGTTAAAAGGTAAAAGAACTGCAATCTTTATATTCGAAGGTTCTACGCTGACCGTGAAATCGGACGTCCTCGCCTGCATTCAGTCGAAGTCAACTCATTTAGAGCGAGGCAACTTGGTCATAGGAGGGAAAAAGGTATGACCGCTTTCGTTGAAGAGGGTTCTCTTTGGATGTAGGTTTTGAAAAGTTAGGGCACTGTGTGTTCGTGAAAATCAAACCCGGTTAGTTTTGATTTGGCAGTGTACAAGTCGAAGGCTAGAAGTCTTCCGCTTTCTAAGCACGATTCGACTCGATTAATTCCTGCATGGTTCAAGATAGGCTCGTGGCGGGCTTTGGCAAAGATGGCATTGTGGAAATATGAGTCAAGGTGGAAATTTGTTAATTATGACTCTATTTCAACAAATTTGAGAAGTAATCTTCTAGTTAAAAGTCGTTTATTTGTTTCAATCGAGATAATCGATTAGTTAGATTATTTTATTATTATTTGACCTATGAATTTAGCCTATAAATAGGCTCTTTTACAACCTTAGAAAATACACCCATTAGATATTAAAACTCATAACACATTTAGAGAATTTTGTGTTTACGTTTTGAGGGTTCTTTGTTTTCGGGTTTTGGGTTTAGTTTTATCTCCATCTTTTGTACTCTTCGCTCTGTTGCCATTATAGTAAAATTATCTTTGCCCGTAGTTTTTATCCTCTTTGGAGGATTTTTCCACGTTAAATTTGTGTGTCCAATTTCTCAATTTATTCCGCTACTTTTACTTGTTCGTTGCTTTAATCGGATCGATTCTAACAAAGATGAAACAAGTATATTGTGATCTATAAAACATAAGTTTATTGATTAAGTATTTTCGTTTATTATTCTTTGGAATCTAAATCTTGCTCCTTGTTTTCTTGAAATATTTTTTTTTTTAAAAAAATAAGTATTTGTTCCTTTCCTGAGTGGAGATGCATAAAGAAGCATTTTTTTTTCCTTATTTGTTGTTTTAAGGAAAACAAATTATATCTGAAGCACTTTCCATTTTCAGAAATTTGCACGTGCTAGTAAATTCATTGGCAAACAAATTTGTTATTTTATTTATCTAAAAATTTTGATGCATTCTTACTTTGATGCAGCAGCACCTTGCAAGATTCAATGTTGATGGGAATATTGAATTGCAGGTAGTTATTGCATGGTTATAAATAATTTTAGCTACCCCATATACTCCGTATAAACCACTAGTTCACTTGATCTTAGCTTGGTATTTTTAGCTACTTCATGTCTTATAGTTACACAAGATTCACCCTTTTTTAGTTGAGCAGGTTGATGCTAGTACTCCTACTTCAGGGTCTATTACACAAGTAAATTTTAGAATCATTTACAATAGCGACTCTTTACTCTTGCACTGGGGTGTGATATGCGATGGAAACAAGTTCACTTGTACCAGTTAGGAGTCTACATTGGTTGTGGATTTCAAGTGTTTATATTGTGTTTCATTTTCATTATCACGGTTTGAGAAAGCTCTGTTCCATGCTTCTTTTCTCCCCCCCTTTTTCTTCGACAGAAACTGGGTACTTCCTTCACGTCAACCGGAAGGGACCAAAATTACAAGAATAAGGCCTTACGAACTCCATTTGTGGAGGTAAGAACCAATAAATGAGACAATCACAGAAGTTCTCTTTTGACTAATCCTAATTTATTTTGTCTACAAATTGCTATTCTGTAGTCTGGCTCCAGTTCCTATTTAAAGTTAGAAATTGATGATCCTAACATCCAAGCTATAGAGTTTATCATATTTGATGAAGCCCGAAATACATGGCAAGTATCTGTTGTTTCTTTTTGTTATGTTCATGCCATTTAGAAGGCTACTTAAAATGATTTCACTCTTTTTCTTCTCTATTTCCATTTGTAGGATAAAAAATAATGGTCAGAACTTTCATGTAAAGTTACCTCGGAAGGAGACATTGATTTCAAATATTTCATTACCTGAAGATCTTGCTCAGATTCAAGCATATTTGAGGTGGGAGAGAAAGGGTAAATAGATGTACACCCGAGAGAAAGAGAAGGCAAGTAATAAGTTTAATAATTATATAGTTTATTTGTTCATATTGTTAAAGTTAAGTCCTACATTTCCATTTCTTCTTCTTCTGGTCCTTTTTTGTTGTTTCCTTATTTCGTTGAATTGATTAATACTTACTATTAATTTTTCATTATATACTGCATAAGGAGCTCCACTGATGTGCTTTAAACAGAATATTTTTGTGCAATGGAGCAATTTATTGTGCAACATCTAATAAAAATTTTAGGCATGCCCCAGTTTTGGATAATAAACTGTTTTGGCTGCAATACCTTAGTTAGAATTTAAGAAGTATGAAGGGTTCTTGTTGTTATTTCATTTTAGGCTTTTCAATCAGTGGAGCAATCTTCAGAGAAATGCAGGATTGTCATCTATAAATGCACACAAAAAACAATCATGTCATGAATTAAAGCTTTCTTTCTTCCTTTAAATCTCCGAACATATAGGAAATAGTATTTTTTTCTGGATTTTTTCATTTTCTTCAATTGTTTACAGGGACCATTAAACATGAAGAATAGACTGTGTTTGATATTTAAGTTTCTTTTTTAGTTAGTAGAGGACACTGAAAATTTTATGCTAAAAAGCCATGTCTGCCTCATTGATTTCTCTTCTATTTCACTTCTAAAATGGAAGTTTTGTTTCTTTAAAGTATCTGATATATGACATGAAGAGTATGGTCCTCATCTTAACAGGGGGCATGGCAACCATAATTGAACATTTCAACAGTGCTTACAAGTATAAGGCTATTGCTCAGTGAACCAAATCCTGATGATGGCCTAATGTGTGAAACAGTAAGTAGACTTTCTCTCAAGATAAATTGATTTTTTTTTTCTTTTCTATGTTTTCCCTTTGCTTTTGATATGTTAATGAATCTACAGAGTATGATGCTCTAGAGCTTAGTCCTAGCAATAAAAGAACACATGGCATTAGCTAAAAGTAGATTTGATTTTTATGGCATTAGCAATAAAAGAACACATGGCATTAGCAGTAAAAGATTGGATGGTGCAGAAATGCTACCCCTTTTAAGATATATTGTTCTAATATTGGCTAGCTTGAATGCAGGTTCTGGACAATGTATGTGGCTTATAAATAAGAAAAATAAAACTAATCATTACATGACTATTGGTACTAATATTATCTTATAATAGTCAGTCAATAATGTAGCTGCAAAATCATGTTTGCATACAGGGCTTTATTTATATCTTCATCAAATCTCAATAGAGCATTTTAGCTATCTCCTTGTGCTTAGAAAATGATATGTTTCATTTGATTTGCTATTTCATATCTAATGCACCTTTGAATTTGCTATATTTTACTATAACAGTTTGAGGTTGAATGAGGTCTGCAATTAGCTTATAGCAAGGATGGGGCTCGAGGATAACGCTAAATATAGCGAAGAGTCAGGAAGCAATAATGGTGAAAAGAGAAGACTTCATGTTACAAGTAGATAGTAAACAAAATGGATTGTTTGGGTATATGGTGTACTTGGATCTGAAGATGTTTCACTACCTAAGGCTACCCTTGTAGAAATAAGAGATCAGTAGAGTTTCTTGGAATTGAAGTTGCGATTTTAAGATCAGATTAGCTTTTATGTAGTACAATATCAATATCAATGTCCATCGTCTTAGGTGTTTTTTTATTTGTTTACTTTTGTACATTGGGTTGAATGCGGGTGATATACATTTTGGCTAAATGTTAGTGTATTTTGGTTGTTGGATCGATTTTTGTATTGAATATTCAACTTTTAATTAAATTTTAATTTTATATTTTTAGTGGTATTTAAAACACAATTTCTATCATTATTCACTATAAATGTTTATGAAAATATATTAATATTAAAATAATAAAAATAGAAAAATTTACTTTGGACGTGTCTATCTTAACCTTTTAAGGTTGTCTTAGACGGGGTTTATCCCAACCTTTTTAAGGTTGCATTAGACGGATCCATCCCAACATTTTTAAGGTTGCCTTAGATGGGGTCTATTCCAACTTTTTAAAGGTTGCCTTAGACGGGTCTATCCCAACCTTTTAGGGTTGCTTTATACGGGTCTATCCTAACCTTTTTTAAAGGTTGCCTTAGACAAGATCTATCCCAACTTTTTAAAAGGTTGCCTTAGATTGGTCTATTCCAACTTTTTTAAAGGTTGCCTTTGACTAAGTCTTTCCGAACCCTTCAATAAAGGTCCGCTTATGTTGACTTATGCCAACGCTTTTTCAAAAGCGTCACACGAACCCTACGCCAACCGTATTATAGACAACCTTTTGGAAGCATCGGGAGAAGCGTCGCGAAACCTATGCCAACCTTTTTGTGTCGTATTAGGTAAAGAAAATGTCACGGTAGGCCTGCTTTGTTGTAGTGGGTATTAGTCTAACAAGAGGTAAAAATTGGTTGACACGCAAACTGGTTTGAATGGGTTGACCTAAGCTAAAAACCTTAATAAAATAGTTGTTGAACCGATTTCAACTAGCTCGACTAATTGATTCCTAGAACGATCGGTCTAATCGGTTCAAAGCAAATAAATTATTAAAAATAAAAATAAAATATTAAAAAGTATAAAATTTGGTTCAATCATGAATTCAATTGATTTGTTAGCTCGGTTCAACAAGTTCGTATCGATTTGTTGGTCAATTAGTTTTTTACTTCTCATTGAACTGATACCCAGTTGTTTCTTGATCCAATCGATCCGGTCCAATTTAGATAAAATTGAATTTTTTTTATATTTTTATATTTTTAAAATATTTTTTTGAAAAATCTTTTTATTTTAAAGATTTTTTATTTTTTAAAGAATATTTTTTTATTTTTCTTTAAAAGAAGAAAAATAATTTTAAATTTTCAAAATAAATTTACATACTTTTAAAGGGTATGGACCAAATTGACCAAAAAATGTAAATGTTGAGAACTAAAAAGTTTAAAAATTTAAAAATCGGTTGACTCAAAAACAAGTATGGACTAATTAAACTAGGCTCAAAATCAGTTGAACTAACAATTGAACCAATTTTTTTAATAATTTATTTGCTTTGAACCTGGATGAAGTGGTCATTCTGGGAACCAATTGGTTAAACCAGTTTGAAATCGATTAAAATGTTAGGTTCAATTGATTTTTAGCTCGGTTCAATAAATTCGCATCGGGTTTATGGGTTAACGATTTTTACCTCTCATCAAATTAATACCCTAATCGGTTCTCGATCCAACTAATTGATCCGGTCCGGTTTAAATAACATCAAATTTTTTATATTTTTATATTTTTATTTTTTGAATTTTTCATAATTTTTTAAAATATTTATTTATAATATGAAAATTTACATTAATTAATAAATAAACTTATAGATGTGTTATAATAATTTGTTAATAAATTAATATATATATAGCAATATTTAAAATGGGGATTATAGTAGGTGTTGAATTAAAGAATGAAAGGTTTAAACTGATAAATTTTCTTTATTTGAGTCGGAAAGAAGCAAAAAGAAACATCATCATCATCATCATCATCATCAGAAATACAATATACGAGCAAACCAGAAAAGTTATACAAACACTATCAGCCACGTAGTAGTAATAGTATTATTACAATACAAGCTAGGAAAGGTCTATCGTTGGAGTTTCATTTAGGACTCATAATCCTCCTCCACACCATCGACATCATCCTCGTACTCCCCTTCATCATCCACGGCCGCATCCTGGTATTGCTGATACTCTGCAACCAAGTCATTCATGTTGCTTTCTGCTTCTGTGAACTCCATCTCATCCATCCCTTCACCAGTGTACCAATGCAAAAACGCCTTGCGACGGAACATTGCTGTGAATTGTTCACTTACCCTCCTAAACATCTCCTGGATTGATGTTGAGTTCCCCACAAAAGTCGATGCCATCCTTAGGTTATTTGGTGGAATATCACAAACACTGGACTTCACATTATTGGGAATCCACTCCACGAAGTAAGATGAATTCTTGTTCTGAACGTTGATCATCTGTTCATCAACCTCTTTGGTGCTCATCTTGCCTCGGAACATAGCTGAGGCTGTTAGGTAGCGACCATGGCGAGGGTCAGCAGCACACATCATGTTCTTGGCATCCCACATCTGCTGTGTCAACTCCGGAACAGTGAGCAGAAATGTATTGCTGGGAACCACGGGATGTAAGTGGTGCAAACCCGACCATAAAGAAGTGAAGACGTGGGAATGGGATCAGGTTCACAGCCAACTTCCGGAGGTCTGAGTTCAGCTGTCCAGGGAACCTTAGGCAGCATGTTACACCACTCATTGTTCCAGATATCAAGTGGTTCAGATCTCCAACTGCAAGATTAAAAGTTCACAGTTAGCTTCACTAATTTAATCGTTTCACCTTTATAGCAAGCCATTCATCAAGATGAATATGTTATCACTCACAGCTTGGAGTAGTGAGCTTCAATGTCCTGAAGCAAATATCATAAAGTGCCTCGTTGTCAAGAACCATGCATTCATCAGCATTCTCAACCAATTGATGCACAGAGAGGGTGGCATTATACGGCTCCACAACTGTGTCGGAGACTTTAGGTGAAGGGAAAACAGAGAATGTCATCATCATTCTGTCAGGATATTCCTCTCTGATTTTCGATATCAGGAGAGTTCCCATGCCAGAGCCTGTGCCTCCTCCAAGCGAATGGCATACCTGAAAGCCTGTTCCAGAAGTAATATAAACAAGTGCGCTTCATCAGACAATTCAAAGGGAAAATTTTCATGTTAGCCGATAATATGAACACTAAGTGACTTTTTAAACTAACCCTTATCTAAAAGCGAAAGAATTTACCCGAAAGATAAAAGTATCGCGCTCCAAACTATTGTTTTTAAAAGTTTATTTAAGGTATATGGTATTTAAATAATTTAACATGGTAATATATGGAGTATAAATTTTAAATATTTTTAATTAATTATTTAATATAAATTATTTTTAAATTAATGATATATAAAATATTTTAAAAAATATAATAATAAATAAAAAATTAATATAATGATAAATTATATTTAAATGATTTAATATAATGATAAATTAAATATTTAAATAATTTAAATATTGATATATTAAATATAAATTAATCTAATTTTTTATATATCATTTAAATAATTCATATAAATAAGAGTATTTTCATAATTTTAACTTTCAAAGGTAAAAGTCATAAATTAAAAACACTAAAATCACTTAAATCTCAGTTTTTACATTTGAATTGAAAAACATTTTTCCACCGCAATTTTAACCCAAAATACTAGGTGTTATTCATTTCTTCTGCTGTGAAAAACACTTTTAAAACCCTAAACGGAATCAACAACGATCCTTAATATGGATTAATTCAATCATCCACCATTATCATGATCTAATCTTACTACAGTTATAATAGCAACAAACCAAATCTTTCACAGCAGTCAAACCATTATCAGATGATGACAACATTTGTCCTTTTCAGATAGATCTAGATCTAGAAAGATGGTTATCTCTTTATATTTTAAACTTACTACTCTTCAAAATTTTGCATAACACGAGATCTGATACTCATGCCAATGTTACAATTTACCATTTGATTGTTATTGTTTCTAGATTGATACAACAGTCACATGGTGTGTGCATTTAAGCATGTTAGTTATGATTCTCCATGCTCATCTAGATACTTTCATTTTTCTTGTTCTTCAAGATTCAGATGTAAAAATATTGGCCAAGCCATATGACGGTGAGTTGGTAAGGATCCCCAATGCTCCACCAAATGCATTAAAAGGTTTATCAAGGCTCCACCAAAGTTGTCGGTAGTATTAAAGACAAAATGAAATGTTGTTGGGCAATCAAAGTCATAACATGAAAAGAAAATAAAAAAACTATAGATAAATAATTCTGCTTATATATGTATATTTAAATATGTAACAAAAGGTAGATTAAGAACCATGGCCTCTTTTGCCTTCACACCAGACAAAAAGAAGCTTACTAATAACACTGCAGTTTGGTTAACTAAATATTACTGCTAACCATTAGCCAACTAAAGAGAAGGTTGATAATGGAACAAATAAGCAGTCATTTCATGTAATTTTCAAAGTAAATTGTCTTTTATAATTTTGAAGATTTTGCTATTGTTTACAGATTGTTGGGATAGGTGAAATTGAAATTGAGATTATTTCAGCTTGATATGGTCATCGTCGTAAGGAAATCAAACGATAAACATCAAAAGCAATTCTATATCATTATCGCAATAGTGCTATGGCAATAAAATAGATAAAAAGTTTCAAGCTCTGAGGTAAAAAGGGAAGAGTAATTATGATGGAATGGATCAAGTAAACTGCAATTAAAAGAAAACTGCTAGAATCAATTCTACGAAAATCAAATCCAAATTCCTAAGAAAAGAATCTTTGGAAAATAGATTTCGATTAGTATGAAAATGTAAAAGTAGGGGAATAATGCGTATACCTTGCAAGCAATCACAATTCTCAGCCTCTTTACGAACAACATCAAGAACAGCATCAATCAACTCGGCACCTTCAGTGTAATGACCCTTGGCCCAGTTGTTTCCAGCGCCAGATTGTCCAAAGACGAAATTATCAGGCCTAAAGATCTGGCCGTAGGGACCAGATCTGATACTATCCATAGTACCGGGTTCAAGATCCATGAGAACCGCACGAGGAACGTACCTTCCACCGGAAGACTCATTATAATACACATTGATCCGCTCCAGGTGGTTATCGGATGATTCACCATCAGCATTGTACCTTCCAGTAGGATCAACGCCGTGTTCCCCGCAGATCACTTCCCAAAACTTGGATCCAATTTGGTTCCCACATTGGCCTCCTTGAACGTGAAGGATTTCTCTCATCGTCGAAAAGGAAAGGGAATTAGAGAGGTTTTGTTTGGGTTGGCAGAGGAAAATGGAAGGAAATAAAGTGAAACGGGTAGTATAAGGTTAAGGTGGAAATGGTAATATTATAAGAAGAGAGGATGACATTTGAATTGAGAGAGAGAATGTACGGACACCAACTAACCGCCCATCCAAATAAAAAAAGATGCGTTGCGTTAGCTAGGGACGTTGGGCGCGTTTTTCCAAAATTGGCGTTTTTATTACAACGTGTATATATTTTTTGGCTTTATTAGTAAATTGCCCCTAAATTATATACTAATTTTCTTATTAATCTTTAAAGTTTTTTTCCCAAAATGGTCCTAAACTATCAATTCTGTCCCAATTTACCAAAATATGATATCAACCAATAAAAATGTGACATGTGGAACATTCTTTTTGAATCTTGTTTAATTTTTTTAGTAAAATGAGACCAAATTAATAGTTTAAGGATGACTTTAGATATAAAAATCTTTAAGGACTAATATGAAAATTAAAAGTATAGATCAGGAATCAATTAACTAATAAGCTTTTTTATTATCTTTTTGGTACAAGTTTTATGGAATGAAAGCGTGTAAGTTAATAGTTTCTGTTCTGATTTATTTTTTGGCTTAAATAAAAAATTAGCCCCCAAACTATAGTACTTTTTCCCATTTAAGTATCTAAATTAATTTCTTTTGTCAAATATGGTACCTAAACTTTAATTCTGTAATTAATTTTGGTCCAAAAGTTAAAAAAAAAAAATCTGTGGCAATTTTTAATTAAATAAAAATTTTAAATATGATATTAAATTAAATACTTTTTCCATCCCTCACTTTCTTAACAAAGGCGGGAGCAATTGTGGGGAAAAGGGGAAAGATTTTGGTATTTATTCATGATTTTATAGGCCATGGCAAAAAGGAGAAAACCGGTGATGTATGGTGTGAATATTCTTGTTCAGAAAAATAATTAAATGAAATAAGATTAAATATATAAATTTAGTGTTCATCGTTCATGGGCTAGTTGAGGATTTGAGTTTTATAATAATAAACAAAATTAAAGCAGGAAAATGAAAAGGTGGGAAATCCTAAAGTTGGCATTACTCTACACTTTACACCTTGAGTTGTGTTAAAATAAAAAATAAAAAATCCCCTTCACTGGTTTGCTCTTTCCTTATGAACGACGTATAAAGAGAAATTCCATATTTTCCCTTTCCGTCACAGTTGCTTCTCCCCACTGTTATGAAAAAGAGGGAAAGAAAGATGAAACATGGGATAATAGAGAGAAGGAAAAACTTGTATTTTATTTTATTTTATTTTATTTTATTTATTTAAACCTTTTATTTAATTAAAATTACCATTATCATAATTAGTAACGGAGTTCAAATTTAGATACCACTTTTTACCGAAACATAATTTAAGCACTTAAGTAGAAAAAACGATATGGTTTGGAAGACTTGCTCATGTCTCGCCTGCCTCAAAGGCTTACCCAAAAATTAGGAGGTTTGGGCAAAAAACATAAACTCGAAAAATAAGCTTGGGCAAAAATAAGATCCGTTTAGAAATAAGCTGTAGCCTCGGTAAGGCATTTTAGCTTGGGCCCTGGCAAACCCAAATTCACAAAAGGACAAAAAAATCTATTTTTTTTTGTTTTCTCCCTATTTTGCTATCATTTTACTATTATGTTACTACTATTCTGTTATTATTGTTTGCATATTGTATAATACTTGTTTTATTGTTAATTTTATTATTATTTTAGAGGCATTTGCTTGTTAAGTTGCATCTATATTAGTGTTATTTAAGTATACATATTTTTTTTAAAATTTATTTTTAATTTGTTAGAAAATATTTATTTTAATATTTTTAGTATTTTTGATGTATTATATATATTTAAAAATTATATAAAAATTAATACGGGCGGGCCAGATCAAACTTAGGTTTTAGCATTTTTATCAGGACCGGATTTGAATAAAATTTTAGTACCATTTTTTTGGGCCGACTCAGACCCAAGTCTAACAAATGGGCCAAAATTTTAATTGGACTGGCCCGACCCATAAACACCTCTAATTTAGAATTCAATTTTTATTCAAGCCTCACTTTTACCCACCTGATAAGTTATATAATTACAGCGCGATTACAACTTCGAAATAAGAATTAAAATGAATAAATTATTTCATTTTTTTATCTTAAAATCTGGTATGATTTTTTTTGTTTGTTTAAAATATGCTTAAGAATTTTTACCTTTTGTATGTTTATTGATTTATTTTTTTGGCTTTTATTTTTTTGGAATATAGTTTCTCTATTATTGGATTTAAAAATGCATCAATTGTTATCATTATTAAAATTTTTCTATTAAATTCAGGTATATTACAACTTCATTTTTGGTTACATGACTATAAAATGAATTTTTGTTATTTTAAAATATCACATTAACAAATTTAACAGATTAATTTTAATAGTGTTAACAATTAACTCTAAATTTTTAATTTTAAAAAAGAAGAAATATTAAATTCAAATGTATGAAAATTATAAGGACTTGGAGCATGTTTTAACCTCACAAACAGTCTATTTTGTAAATTTATGGCTTAAAATACTTTTAAAGAGTTAATTGCATCAAACATCCAAAAACTTTGACTATCATTCTAAATTGGCCTAAGCTTCAAAATATTCTTATTACATCCTCAAACTATTGATGTTATATCAATCAGTCATTCAATGATTAAAATTGTTACTTTAACCATTAAATGACATGTCAAATCTTATATGGCATAATTTAAAATATTTTTTAAAAAAAAATAAAATGTTATCGCATAATTTTTAAAAGTAAAACACTAAAAATAAAGTAAAATAAAATAATAATAAAAGAGTGAGCTTATAAAAAGCTTTGTAAAAGCTTCAAAAAACCTCAAAATCAATATTTTTACAATATTTATTTTTCTTTAAGCTTCTCATTTTAAAACTATGACACATAAGATTTGGCAACTTATTTAACAATTAAATTAATAATTTTAGTAATGAAAGAACCTTATTGATATAACCTCGAATAGTTTGGTGATGTAATTAGAACATTTTAAAGTTTGAGTACCAATTTAGAATGAAGGTTATAGTTTAGGAATGTATGGTGTGATTAACTCTTTTCTAAAAAGAATCTAAATTAAACAAATTATTAAATATAATTATTTGATACACAACTTGTGGAGTTTTTTTAGACTTCACAAACGGGTTGAGGATGTAACAAGTGTCATATTTATTTATATATTTCTTTTTTTAAATATTTTTACTATACCCTATAGAATACATCTCATACCTTAACTTGAAATTTAAAAACTTCATAAATTGTGTACAAAAATAATTTTCCAATTGTTAATACCAAAAATAAATAAATTATTTCCTTTCTATCTTCAAATTTTGTATGTTTTTTTAGGCTTGAAGATTAAAAGTTCTTGTAAAATAAATAAATAATAATTGAGCCCTTGAAAAAGTACATGCAGTTGAGGTATTGATAAAAACAAATGTTAGCTATCAATTAAGAGTTAGTTTAGCCTTATTTTTTTAGAAGTATTTTTGGTTCATAAAACATTTTTAAGCAAAATTTAAAATTTTCTACTTCTTTTTTTATCAAAAAGTGATTTTACAAAAAAATTTATCCTAAAGCACTTTTTTAAAAGCACAAAAACATCTTATTTAGCAAATGCTTGTAACGACCCGATAGTCAGGGTGTCGAAAGTGCATTCCCAGGACTCTGCCTTCAAGTAAGTCGGACTAAATAAATATTTTTAATAAATATTTCTGAAGTTAGTTCTATATAGTTAATTAGATTTCGGTTAAGTGAAATTACATGAATTAAGAATTATTATAGTATAAGAACTAAATCGCGTATAGAGTAAAAGTTGAATTATATATTAAAAATCAATTGAGGGATTAAAGTGGTAAATATACCTTTATATTAAGTAGTGGACAGCATTAATGGGGTATTATATATATAATAGTTTAATATATATAAGTTATATATTATGATTCATAAAATGAAATTAATATGTATAAAGGTTAAAATAATAATAAAAGTAATAATAATAAAAGAGAATAAAGAAATAGAAATAGAAAAGGCATGCAAAAATTTGAGAAAGAAAAGAAAGGGAGAAAGGAGAAAGAAACGTGCGGCCAAGGTTTTAAGTTTCCAAACTTCAATTAGTTGAATTAATTTAGTCTCTTTTCTTGTAATTTTTATATTTTTGGAATCCCGGTGTTAAGTACTACCCTCACCCATGTTGAAATTTTAGCATTGATTAAGATTTTAAATGTTGATAATGTTAAGAATAGTTTTAGTATTAGGGATTAAATTGATAGATTTTAAGCTAGAAATGGAAAGAATTAAATTATAAAACAAATTATAAATTTTGAGTAATAGGGACTAAATTGTGAAAATTTTGAAATTTAGGGGTTTAATTAAAAATAGGAGCTAACTTTATCTTAAAGTGAAATTAGCATAAAAATATAGGATTAAATGTGAAGAATAAAAATTAGTCTAAAGCTTAGGGACTAAATTAGAATTTAAGCAAATGTTGTGTAAAGAATTGAAATACTCAATGTAGAATTGAATTGTAGTATTAATGTATTTTAATTGTTTTAATTCCGTAGCTAACGTCACCGGAATCCTCGACTAAAAGAGAAAGATAAAATTGACATAGAATAGTAGCTGAATCCACGATTTGTATTTCTATAAATCCGAACCTAGTTGTTAATTGTTATATTTAGATTTAATGCATATGGTAAGTAGTTGGGGTGAGTATTTTGGCACTTTGATGTTGAATTGAAATTATAGTTGATTGAAATGGATTGAATTGATATATACATTATGAATGTATTGATTATTGAATTGAAATGAATATATGTATAAATGTGATAATGTGCAAATATGAGAATTGGATATTGGTTGTATTCGAAAAGTGAAATGAAACCCTATGCATTGTATCAAGCTGAAATTCGGATATAGATGGCATGTGCCATAGGATAGGAAGAGTTCAGAAGTTTCTTCGACTTCAGTCGAAGAGGTACTGAAAGTGCCAATTTGCTTCAACTGATTTAACTGAGATGAGACCTTAATCGGGTGTCAATTTATATAACCTTTGGCGCATTTATTACTGATTTATCCGATGAGACACTGGAATTGCCAAGGCGGGTGTGTTGGTTGGATCCATTATATCCGTTAGAGTCCGATTCGTGTTAATAGGGGTAATTAAATAATAAAGTTCTCACGATCGATATTGAAATGGAAAAATATGCCTTGAATTGGTAATGGAAAAAGTGGATTGATATATGAAAGGTGAAAATGTGTGATCATAAATGAGATATATGAGTAATGTACTCATGGATTGAGATACTCAGTTGGTTTATGCCATTGTTAAAATGAAATGTTGAATGATCTATGAAAAATTATTTTTATAGCAAGTGATATTAATTGGGTTATATGTTAAAACCAACTAATGGAAGAATATTTGTGAAGTTGAGCAAATCATGATACAATGTGGTATTATGCATGAAATTGAGATGGTGATAAATTACAATTGCTTGTTATATTGTAATGTGATTATACAATTCAAATTGAGGCATTCTTGTATCATTATGTCTTTAATTGTTTGGATTATAGAAATATCACTGAGTTTTTACTCAGCGTGCATCGGTTTTGTTTTCCGTGCGTGAGGTTCAATACTTCTCTTTTGATCGTCGATTGATTATCCAAAGAGCGATCCGATCTCAAATGTAGTGATGTTTACCTTTTGTAATGGCATGTACCTAGGATGTGTTTGGTTTTTTAATGAATTTGGTATATGTGATGTAATTGAGTTTAAAGTATAAATGTTGGTTTAGTATATATATATATAAGCATGTTTGTGTTTGAAACCATAAATTAGGCATGTTGATTTGAACCTAAGATTGTTAGGTGTATGTGAAATTAGTATTGATGTTTGATAGTGGTTATAAACTAGGCTAAATGGTATGATTTTGGTGTATGTTTTAAACTTTGATTTGAATGATGCATTGATGATATGTTTTGATGATATAAATGTGGTACCAATGAGAGTACATTGGTTAGGCACCAGGATGATTGTTTTGGCATATTTTGAGTGTGTTTGATCATGTTTTGAATAGAGTTAAGCAGATAGTTTTTAGGTTGCTTAATGCCCAAGCAAGTAAAAAATTGGTAAACTTGTTATTTAAGGCACATTTAGGTCTACGGCTAGCTACGGGCATGCGAGGCCATTTCAAGAGTTACATGGCTTGGCACATGCGTGTGACTGGCTCAATATGACCCAAGTTAGAGGGGAGTTACACAGGCGCAGGACACGGGCTGGGACACGGCCGTGTGTCCCTACTTGAATGTCCACACAGCACGAGACACGGGCATGTATCCCACCCGTAAGTGTAGAGTTACGACGCCGCCGCGGCCTTGTGGCCCTGCGGTTAGATTTTTCTAACTTTTTCTAAATTTTTCAAATATTCCCGATTTAGTCTCAAATTGTTTCTAAAGTGATTTTAAGGCCTTGAAGGCTTGAATAAAGGACATCGATTGTATGTTTAATGATGAATTATATTATGATTGCTTGAGAAATGTTTGAAATGAATGATTTGAATTACGTTTTTCTTTGTAATGCTCAAATCTTATTCGTAGCGGATCACGTTAAACATGTTATAATACTTTTACCTCAAAAGTGTTTTTGTCCCAAAATATTACTGAGAAGCAATGTTATATTTAAGCTAGCACTAGCCTATAAGATTCTGATTTCTATGAAGCCTCAACATTCATTAAGTGATAATATAGCAATTGATGACATATTAGATAACATAGCAAATTGACGTGACAATAAAATAAAAAAATGGATGATGTGGACACTTGAAGAAACAAAAACAAATTCGAAATTCAATTTAAACTATAGTATTGATTTTGGTTTCATTTTTATCAAATTTGATTTAAGTTCGATTTAATGATTATTTAAATACATTCAATTTGATTTTCGGTTCAAATTAAAATATACAAACCAGTTGAGTTGTATTTCTTATCCTATTATAATTAATTTTTACTAAATAAAAATAAATATTTTATATATTAAATTAGTGAAAAAACTTAACATAATATAAACTTTTAAAACGAATCAAATCAATTACTATTTGATTTGGTTTAGTTGAAAGTTTTAAAGAAGCTCAGAATATTTCTCCAAAATCAAACCAGTACATGCAAACTGAACGAAGCATAAC